>JADBJO010005691.1:96484-126484 GCA_016801955.1 Conus betulinus | reverse complement strand
CCAATGTGAGGCAATATCAAGCGGATCACCAGAATGTGGAAAATCCATGGTGGGTTATCTGAAAATTTGGACGAGTTACACACAACTCCAAGGCACATGTCTGCACTGTTCAAATAGGGAAGAATACGAATTACGAAGGGTTAAGTTCAGTGGAATTTTCTTCAAATTTCTTGAGGAACATTGGAGGTAGCAACATAGTCATAAGAAGGGTTTGGAGTTTCACAGCAATGATTCAAAGAAAGTTTCAGCGACGATTGGAGAGAGATGGCTCCCCAGCCTCTGCTGCGTACAGACAGTCGGAGTGCTTGATGGTGGGTAGGATCCAGAGTCTGAGGCAGGAAGGTCTGGCAGAACCACTGACAATGCGGTCGTAGCCCCAGTTTGGAGTGGATCAGAGCAGGTAAAGATGGAGAATAGTTTTTCTTGTCAACGCCTGAATCTGCAGGTGCCACAGCTCTCAGAATGTTCTCTGCTTTTCGACGAGTTTTAAGTGTTGGCTGTGACTTTTAAAGTTTAGGGGGATTCATCAAAAATAGCCCACATAAATTTTGTTTCTTTCGTAACTGGAATGGTGGATTTATCCACACGGATTTAAGAGCCATCAAAGTATTGCCAAAAGTTATGAAAGTGGGTACAGTGATTTGGCGCCTGAAAAAGTAAACACATTTCCCCATGCTCACTGTGGTATCTTATTCACGCTAAGTTGCGCTTGTATTCCAGCATAGGTGGCTCCAACGGCACAGAGTGCCAAGTCCTCAACAGAGGCGACTCGGAAACCGGGGTGACAAAATTGACAGTCTCATCAATTTTAATGCACAAGAGAGCATGGGGAAAGGATACTCCGCTGGGACTACTCTGTTCCTGCTCTTGGATGTCAGAGTGATGCCAACATGAACTTTGAACTGCCTATCAGCCAGACAGATTTTAATAGAAAGATGGAGGTGATCTCGAAAACCTAAATGATGACGATTCATAAAATTTTCAGATTTGCACATGGTGTCGTTAGCCTTCTTTCAAAAGACACCAGCCACATTTGCTTGTAAATGAATGCGTTCGGAATGGTGGTTTCAATAATCAACATTAGAGTGATACTTGCGAAAACCGCACTGTTCATTGGCCAAAAGGCCGTCGGTTTCCAACTTTCACATCAGACAAGAGATGAATATCTTTTCCAGTCGTTTGCCAAGGCAGCTGGTCAGAGCTATTGGGTGATGATTAGAAGGCGTGGGTAAGTCTGTTCTGGGTTTGGGAATAGGAATGATGAGGCTTACCGCCAGGAGGCTAGAGAAAGTACCCTGTGGTCCAACTATGACCGTATACATTTAAAAGGGATTTTCAAGTGCTCCGAAATATGCCTTTACCTGTTCTAGCCTGTGACTTGCCTTCATTTAAAGAAGGTCCAGAAGGTATTGCATAGTTTCAACTGTGTACACTTTTGTAGTTCCTGAGATCATACTCATTGCTTCATTTTGAATACTTTTTATTTCAAGAAGATTGTTCTTGGATAGTGTTATAAGCCCTAGTCCATGATCAATAATGCTGAGTTCAACTGCGTGACACAGTTGGTAGAGATGGCGCCGTTCAATGTCTTTAGCTGTCATTGCTTTTATGGCCGACAAGCCCTTTTTGCAGTCAGCATATAGGTCAGCATTCTGTCAGCATACAGGTCAGCATTCTGTCAAAGCCTACATCCAAAGCGTGTAGGTTGTCAGTTGATTCAATTTCTATTCCACTGAAGGAAACTGGTGGGAGTAACTGTCCTGATGTCTTGTTGAGAGTGCAGAGACCAATATCTGGGCTTTTGTATGGTTGATGGACGATCCAGTTTCTTGATACTACTGAGCAGTTTTGTTCAACTGCTGCTGAAGTGCTTTCGTTCTTTCTTGAACATTCCCTGACGTTTTGTAGATCAAACATCGTGCAGTTCTCTTTCTATTGAAGTCTGCAAGGCCTTCAGTGTAAACATTGCATAAAACAGGGAGAGATGAGAACCTTGCGGTAATCCCATAAGAAGTTTGTGAGTCTCCAATTCTTAGGATGACCGTTCGCTTCTGAAGTGCTGCTACAGTCCATCGTGTAAGTATCCAGCTGACTCTGTAGTCAGTCGGGGAGTAGCTCCTTGAGAAGCGAGTACTGGACTTTGTGGTGTGCAAGTTCCAGGTTATTGCAGCTGCAAGTGTTTCTTCCTTTCTTTGGAATCCTTCTTACATTTCATAAGCAAAAGCGGCCGCGTTTTCCCGTGTACTTTTACTTGTTCTGTAGCTCCCTTCATTGTGTGGGAGGACTTGTCCACTTCGAAGGTCTCTTGAAAGTTTTCTTGCCATAATTCCTGGAAAATGAAACGCAAGACTATGAAAATGTGATACCGACAAAGATGAAAACATTGCCCTGATTCAGCTATAAAACACACATGAATGAAAAGAAAGAAGCTGAACAATTCAAAAGAGTAGCTGAAAAAGCAAAAGACACGAAATGGCAACAACTCTGTCACTTAATTATGATAAAACATTTTTTCAGTTCTGGCAGTTTTATCATCACATGGAAGGAAAATACAGAACAAACGCCACCCCCCAGACATCCTAGATAGTAATAGGACCACAACACTCAAGACAAATGTAGAGAAAAAGGTCGGCTCTACCTACGCATATTTACCTAATCCTTGTTAAACCAGAGTGCTGAAAGATGTTTGGAGAAAAGGAAGAAATATTTGACCAAGTGAAATCAACAGTTTGCTCAGATTACATCAGTGGTAAAATTTACAGCATCTGAACTGGATGATGCAATAGCTGGATGCACCAAGGATAGTGCTCCAGGTCCAGACAAAGTACGGTATTGATATATCAAATAGCCTCAGAAATGGACACAGCCCATCTCTTCAGACTCTACCAGGACAGTTTCGATAAAAGCTAACTCCCAGAAGACTGGAAGCACACCAGGAGTAGATCATCATTGGCTGACTGGCTACTGCATTATTGTTAGGACTCGTGATTATGCTGCCTTTATAACAAATTTATCTATCACCCTTTTCACATGGGGTTGTGGCCTTAATCAATAAATCAAAGTTGAATCTCTCTCTCTCTCTCTCTCTCTCTCTCTCTCTCTCTCTCTCTCTCTCTCTCTCTCTCTCTCTCTTTCATCTATCATATTATCATTCTTTTTACTGTACTTCTTCGTGTATTCATGCAATGATTTTGTTCGCCAATATTTATAGCGTCATTCATTTGTTGTTTTTTTTTGCTTTTCCTTGTATGTGTTTATCTTCTTTCCTAGGGGGTCTGAATAAAGAAAATTTTTCTAAATCCGCCATTCGTTTGTTCGTTCTCCATCCATTAATTTGTCTCTCTCAGTGTGTGTGTGTGTGTGTGTGGGGGGGGGGGGGGGGGGGGGGGGGGGGGGGGGGGGGGGGGGAGGAGAGAGAGAGAGAGAGAGAGAGAGAGAGAGAGAGAGAGAGAATGCTTGTCTTTCTTGCTTACAATGATCTCTCTTTAACTGTCTGTCTGTCCATTTCTTTCATGTTGTAAGTATACATTATACTGATTATTTGTACTGCTACAGTGATAGTAACGACAACAGCACCAGAAGGAATTGTTATAGTAACAACAACAGCTGCAACTTCAACAGTAGCGGCAACTGCAGTAATGATAGTAGCAATTATAATACTGATAGTTTGTGTTGTCATAGTTATAGTGAGATGAATGTTGGACTAATGGTAGTAGTAGTAGTAGTAGTAGTAGTAGTAGTAGTAGTAGCAGTAGCACCGCCAGTACATTTTCAATGGGGAAATTTTATTGTTGTAATCGTCATCGTCGTCGTTGTTGTAGTTGTAGCTGTTGTTGCTGTTCCTGATAGACTGCGTCTGTGCATATGTGCCAGGGAGGATCAGACAACAGTGAACGTGGAGCTTGGGATGAAGGCAAAGAAGGAAATACAGGCGCTGGGAAAAGCTCAAAAGATGAAAGCGAAGGAGGAGAAACAAGTGGCGGACAAGAAAGTCATGGAGGACAAGGAGGGGTGGACAGTAAAGCCAAAGAGACAACCCCAAAACGTCAGAAACGAGAGCCACAGAGAAGAAAAGGTGGTGGCAATTTGGGAAATAGTTCAATCGAACACAAGTGTATAAGAAAGTTGACAAAACAAGATTGAACGAACGTTTCAACATGAATAAAACAGAATGATAAGTTGACGGGAAAGGAGAAGAGAAAGGACGAAGGGAGGGGGGGGGGGGGGGGGGGGGGGGGGGGGGGGGGGGGGGGGGGGGGGGGGATTGGGAGAGGGGAAGGGAAGAGGGGAAACAAACAAACAAAATGAAAATAAGGAAAAAAGGAAACTGTAGGATTCAGCCTTCTGAGTGTCCGTCTCTCTAGGACATTTTATCAACGTGTCATTGTTGTCACTCGGGAATTATCAGAAGATACCTTTTGTATATTGAATTTCGTTCATTTTTGACAGGAGTATTAGATGCCTATTTTCTGCTATAGACATGCCCCGCTGGTCCATTTCTGAAGTAAGAGAAAATGTTGACAGGGCCTGTGGTCTTCAGTGTTTGAACTCACCTCTCAAGGTAGAATGCTGACTGGGCCTGTTCTCTGTAGTATTTGAATTCATTCCAGCGTAGACAGAGTGTTGACAGACCCTGTTGTACGTGGTGGTTGAAACCACTTCAAGAAAAGAGGTCTCAGGGGGGCTGTATAATGTCTGTATCCCCTCCAGATAATCACAGGTGTCAGAGATTACGTTTTCTCTCTCCTCCTGACGTTGTTTCAGATGATTTTCAGGTGTCACAGAGGTCACGGTCTCTGATTATTTTTTTTTTTAAATAGATAATTTTGTGGATGAGACTGGTCACAGTTCCATCCACGTGACGTTCTAGAAAATTTCAGGTATCAGAAATGTAAATAGTTTCGAGTGGCACAGACCAACAGTCCCCACTACATGACGTTATAACAGATAATTTCAGGTGTCAGAGAGACATAATTCTCTCCACCTGACGTTATTACAGATAATTTCATTTTAGTTCTCTGTAGCTGACATTATTAGAGATAAATTAGTTCTCAGAGATGGGACCATGCCCACCAAAGTTAACAGTCACGTCAGAGTGAGTGGACCTGGCTATGATAGACTAGGAGCGCACAGGGACACAGAGGAATACTTCTGAGGTCGGAAGGAGAAAAGGCAAAGGAGATGATACGCATAGTAGTTTTGAGTTCTGTATATTGGAAAGGTAGGCTCTGAGAGTGGAAGGTAAAGTCAGCTTTTCTCCTCTGGAACTACCCAGTCCGTATCTAAAGAACTGGGAAACTTGGACATGAAAAAAAAAAGTAAAACTGTGACACTGCAAGCAACAGGAATACTTCTGGGCGAAAAAAAAAAGATAAGGACAAACAAAATACGAAAGTGGCTTCATATGTAACAGAAATCGTTTCGTGTAAAGCCTTCTCACGAATATTCAAACTTATTGGATTGTGGCCTCTTGCTTCAGTCACAATGGAGAACTCTAAAAAGAATACTCTCGTTCCTGGCAAGCATAACTATTTCACTTCAGTGGAAGCGTTCAGATTCCTTGTGCCATCCCTATCTGTAACATGTGACCTTGCTTCATACGAAGAGAAGAGACGGAATACTTAACATCAACTCTAGGACATTCTGTTTGTTTAGGTGTTGCCACTGTCAAGATTTCATTTTGGTGGAAGAAACAAGATGTAACCCATATTTACCCAAGACATCATGTCATCTGTTTATTTGGTTGGATATTTCTAAAACTAAAGCCATTGTTTGGTAACGACTGAAAAATGAATGGCAGAACTTCAGCAGATTTGCTGTGTGTGTGTGTGTGTGTGTGTGTGTGTGTGTGTGTGTGTGTGTGTGTGTGTGTGTGTGTGTGTGTGTGTGTGTGTGTGTGTGTGTGTGTTTGCAGCATTTGGCCCAAACGGCATCTTGGGGAGACAAATGTGTTGTACGCCAAACAACAGAAATGATTATTGTCAATAACGTGAATAAGCAAATGTGAAAAAAAGAAGAAAAAGAAAGAAAAAAAATAGTGTGAAGTATGGGGTCTGCTGCTATGTTATCGATAATTTTTGCAGGTGAGAGAGAGAGAGAGAGAGAGAGAGAGAGAGAGAGAGAGAGAGAGAGAGAATGTTTCATTGTTAATTAATGTAACCTTATAGTGGTTCATAGGAGGTATGTAAACGAGTGCGTGTGGAAACATACAAAGCAATGTGTTTATCCCCCCTGTTGTCAATGTTTACGATTGCAACAGTATACATTTTTATCCAAACCTGCATGGCATATTTTTTAAATGGCCTACTTTGTGTTACAATGATTATGCACTTTTTTTATGTTTACATTCATTGAAAGCTATTCCATTTGTCCATATAATCTGCAGGTGTGTAAGAAGTGAAATTTCTTGTTTCATTGCCTTCTGAACTTTTTTTTCCATTGGCGTTTTAGACGATCTGGTTTTCTCCATTTTCAGATCGTAACAAGAGATACTGAGCTAGCATATCATCCTTCTGACTGAAATTCAAATATTCCTATTCATGTGACTTCAAAGTGACCTATTGTGAAAAGTTCATTTCTATATCCTAATCAGTTTGCTATACAGTTGTAGTTTGGGTCGACGTCTACATTTCTTTCCTTCAAGAACTCCAGTTTCTTCATGACGACAAAAAACGATTTGTGAATTATGAATAGTGACTGATTTTTTCCTCCAGATATGGCTTAATCCAATTTGTTTTTATTTTCAAGAAATTTATCCATGTAGACTGATAAGCATGGTTGTGTACATAACTTTAACAGTCTCCTCTTGACTCTATCATACGAAACCAATCTTGATTATTTGGCACATTACTTTTAGACTTAGACGATGTTCGCCGACAGCTTGAAGGATTGCTAGTTTGTTTGTTTGTTTTTTTCGTGAACTCCAAAAACAAAGTTTGAAAAATCCTTTGATTGAAAAACAACGATTGTAACGAAATTTAGAAAGAGTGGGGGTTAGTTGCCACCGAGGACATTGACGAACAAAGTACAGGACAAGACACGATGCATTTCGACCTCCGTTCTCGGCCATTCTTCACAGCATACCACATGGACATCAAATAAGTCTCTCTTCGTTCTTTGTTTGTACTGTCCTAAATGTTAAATGTGATTTTTTTTTCACTTGAAGAAAGAAGACCAAGAGGTCGAAAAATGCATCGTGTCTTGTCCTGTACTTTGTTCGTCAATGTCCTCGGCGGCAACTAACCCCACTCTTTCTTCTAAATTTTGCTTCGTTCGTTCTCCGCCATCAGTCGCTCCATTTTGAAATTTTGAAACGATTGTAACGATTTCTGAAATTACGTAGTCTGATTTTGACAGGATGGAAGAAGCTGTATTCGGCCCTATACGTGGGAACAGGCGAATTTTAGATTAACGTATAGGTTTGAAATATTGTATACATTGATGTTTTCGTCTACAACATTCTTGATATTTTGCATGTACCTTTGTTCCTTTATTCCTAGTTGTTTGAGATCAGCTTCCCTGAATTCTGATACTTGAGTCCAAAACATTTATTCAGTTCTATCGTGTTTATGATGTGTGGAACACATGTATAAAAAAAAACATAAAAAAAACTTCACCATATAACAACAACAACGAGAGAACCATTGACTCGCTGGTTCTTGTTGTTAAGACTATGACCATTTGTGGTTTGTTCCTGTTGAAATGTGGATCTTATTCTTTATAGTATAGGTGTATCGAGTTTAGATTTAGTTGTAGGTAATATTTAATTGTAGCGAGAAGTACAAGCTTATGTGCATGAAGCAGGCAAACTACGTTTTTGTTTTCTGGTGGTATTGGGGTACATCAGTGTCCATACTACATGGCTCTATATGTTTTCATACAGAACCCTTGATCGAACATGTATTTGAAAAAAAGGAAACTCGTTTCTCATATGGGCATGCTCCTGTGTGTCTGAAGATGCTTGTACTAATCAGACTAAAGCACTCACTTGCTACACTTGTCCCTTGTAATTTTGCAAACAACTCAGCATCCCATACGCTGTCCAACGATTCTTAATGAATATCAACCTTTTGTCGTGTTCTTTTCTTAGAATACAGTGCAAGTGCCTCATAGTAAAGGCTCGCTTCCTTTAGACACTGTTTTCCTGTGACCTTCCTCTGCTTGTTTCTGGTGCAAGTCTTTTCAAATATAGACTCCATCCCTGTAAATGCTTTTTGCCCTGCGACAATAGTGTCTGTTTCTGCTGAGATTTAGCTCACAGTAAAGAATCTTCTTTGAAAGAGTTGTTTTATGAGACATTGCTTTAGTCATGACAGATTTACTTGCTAGTAAAGACTCGCTTCATCTGCTGATGTGTTAACCATTCCTTTCTTAAATAGATTTACCCTCCTTTGAACGTTTCTTCCGAAATATTCTTCTCTTTAGTTATACATGATTTACCTCCTAATACAAACTTTCTGTTTTATATATATATATATATATATATATATATATATATATATATATATATATATATATATATATATATATATTTCAAATCTTTGCCAAGTCATTTACTATAATGATGGAAGAATTGTTAACCTGCACTTGTTTTCCCCCACTACTTAATTGTTCAGCATTATATTGTTGGTCAATCAGTGGGTGATTGCATCTCTTACGAGATCCAAGGAAAGATTGTTCTGCACAATTCTTAGCCGCTGACAATGCTTGGGTTATTGAACAGCAGAGCTGACCACTCAGACTGTTCCGTATCTTTTGATCTCCCTTGCATCCTTAAATGGATCCTCAAGCATAGGCTCAAAGATTCTCCCTTACATTTTATTCTGTTTGCGTAATATTTTTAGTTTTCAACAACTTTTTTCCTCTCCACACTTTCGTTTTGTTTAATTCTGCTACCTTTTTTGCTGGCTGCTTTGGGGGTGCTGTTGGATTCTTTTTCGAACCCTTGGCGGTCGGAACACCACAGAATTATGGACTGTGGTGTGTCTCTATCTGACGCCAAGAGCACAGCCACAATCAGCCGTGTCCCTGATGAGTCCGATTCAGCGGACGAAAGGCCTCGGAGCAGGCGATACATACGGATCTGTCTTCGAGAGGGATTGTGATAGTTTCCTCATGCAGCTAGTGAAGGGTTTTCATATTTATGATATACATTTTTCCCATTTACTTCTTTTTTTTTTTTTTTTCAAATCTTTGCCAAGTCATTTACTATAAGATTGTGATAGTTTCCTCATGCAGCTAGTGAAGGGTTTTCATATTTATGATATACATTTTTCCCCATTTACTTCTTTTTTTTTTTTTTTCAAATCTTTGCCAAGTCATTTACTATAATGATGGAAGAATTGTTAACCTGCACTTGTTTTCCCCCACTACTTAATTGTTCAGCATTATATATATATATATATATATATTTTTTTTCAATGAAGACATCGTCAGTTAAAGACTTGTTTTTTCGAGATGATTCCTCCTTTTGTTTCACATTAGACTAAACTCCCTTTCAAAGACTTTCTTCTGATTCTCTCTGTTTATGTAGGATATACTCTTCTATTAAATTTTGTTTTTCAGTAATCTCTCTATTTGCTACATTTTTAAAGAGATTTTTTTCTACACAGTTTTCATGTGTACTTCGAGTTAAGCTTTTCCAGGGGAGTTCATTTACGTCCTTTAAAAACTTTTTTTTCTTTGCACATTTCCCTCCCTGTTTGTGCCGGACTTGTTTTCCTAGAACACCCCGTGCGCCCCAGTTTGTATCAGATTTACCTCCTTCATTCATTCTTATTTTCTGTTGCTGTTGATTTTGTCGAACGTTTACCTATCTGTTTATTCCCGATTTACTTTCTTAAAATTTGATTTACCTGACTCTGTTGATACCGCATTTACCTTTTTTAAACGATATGGGAAAAAAAAAATCCCTCTTTCTTTTTTAACGAACTTACCTTTTTTTTAAAGAACCGTTTCTTGTAACATTTATCTCCCATTTTTGTTCTGGATTTACCTTCTTTTACAGAGTACCTTTTTCCGCTAAATGTTTGTTTATATTGGATTTACCTTCTTACAAAGACTGGTTACTCTGGACTGTTTGGCTTTGTGTTTCTACCAGATTAACATTCTCCAAAATCCCTTTTTTCCAGAATACTTCACTATGTGCATCTGTCTGATTTGTCGTCTTTTAAAAACGTGTTTTTCTCTCAGCATCTCTCTCTCTCTCTCTCTCTCTCTCTCTCTCTCTCTCTCTCCACTCACACACACACACACACACACACACACACACACACTCAGTTTGCGCCGAGCCACTAAATCACTACCGTTGAAAATTCATATGAAAAAAAGCAATATTATAATATTTCCTAGAGGTGGATATTTAAATGCTAGAGAAAGGTGAGATACCTTGTTATTCCTATGCCAGTCGTCAGTGCTTGTGAATGTTTAGGTATACAGTAAAGCAAATCATATTTTGCTTTGCATTATGAAAAAATTCTTGACAATTCTTCGTTTGCGTTATTTGCGAAAGTATTTGATACTCAGTTACAGCCGCTTGTACAGTACGGCTCTGAGCTATGGGGACTAGAAGAAGCGGTTGTGTGATTAAACGCAGTCTTTTATCTTTTCACACAGGAGAGTTTGTGCCGAAGCGAAGCTTTCGGCCTCCATCCAGACGCCTTCGTCAGCGCCGAATGTCTCGCTGAGTGAGTTGGGTTCGGTGCCCGTGATCTCGAGATGAACTCAAGTCACGCGACTGAACAAGGGAAGTGTAGGCTGCTGGTAGGTTATGTCGCCCCCGGTCTCGGTTGAGGGAAGGAGACGTGGCCTCGATGTAGATGGCCTCCTTTACTCCTCTTTTGGAACCATTTAGGTTCCTGGTCCAGGACGCTGACATTGTCCCGGGAGAACTCATGTCCGCTGATGTTCAAGTATTCTCCAGCTGGTGATGATTCTCTCTTGTGTTCTTTGACGCGGAGTTTCAATTTCAATTTCTTTTTCTGTTTCTCCGACGTATGTCTGGTCTCAATCTCCACGGTTGTGTGTTGTGAATCTGAACATATACTTGCTCTGAAGAGGTTTCTAGGTGTAGATAGACGGATGCCAGATGGTCTTATTTATGGTGAAAACTGATCGATTTCCCTTTTGTATTCTTTCTGGTGTCAGATGCATCTGGTGCTGGCTCAACCTGATACAAATGGAAGACATCAGAATTCCTCGTAAGGCATATGATATGTTACATGACCTATAGACACTAAAGGTGAAAGTAACTGGTGACCAAAGTGCGCTTCTGTGTGTTTGAATACGGATTTGGATTTTTTTTTGCTGAATCAAGGGGTTGGTAACGTTAAGAGTTGTTAATATCTCTTCTGCCAATGGCCTGTTGATGGCAGATCGCAGAAATGGTCCAATCATATTCAAACAGTGACAGGTTTGATCTTTACAGGAACTTTAGCGATGTTTATGGCCTGAAAACACACTTAAACTTTTGACATAGACAGGCACCTAAAATATGTGACAGCAAAATATAGATAAGGAATAGCAGCGTTAGCCATCTATCATTTTAGATATCATTTTTAGATGTCGATCACATAATGATTATGATACTTCGTCCTGTCCTGTCCAACTCTCACGAGCATTAAACATAAGTTTATTAATCCCAAATATCACAGACAGTCATCTTTGTTTCAACTCGGCCTACCCTGTACCTCTACTTCTGCTGAAGTTGTTAAATTATTTTCATTGTTTTTATTCAAAGCTTTCAATTATAGAGCAATTTTCATTCTTAAATTCTTTCTTTTGAAATATAGGTGTTTTCATCGGTAATTTAATTCCATTGCATATGACTATCGTGTTATGAATGTTCCCAACCTCTTCAATGGGGGGTCCTGGCCCTATTTCATGACTAAATCATCTGAATCTCTCTCTCTCCTCTCTCTCTCTCTCTTCTCTCTCTCTCTCTCTCTCTCTCTCTCTCTCTCTCTCTCTCTCTCTCTGTGTGTGTGTGTGTGTGTGTGTGTGTGTGTGTGTGTGTGCGTGTGTGTTTGTGTGTGTGTGTGTGTGTGTGTGTGTGTGTGTGTGTGTGTGTGTGTGTGTGTGTGTCTGTGTCTGTGTGTGTAATATCGGATTTATCTTCTCTTACGATTTGTTTTCTCCCATCATTTCTATGTTCATATTGAATTTACCATTTTCAAATTACTCGTTCTGGAAATTACTGGATTTATCGTCTTTTACAAACTTTTTACAGGAACATTTCTGTCAACGCTTATGGTCGCTAAATTTACCTCTTTTTTTAAAGACTTTTCTTTCCGGAACATTTATCTTTTTTGTTTATGTCCGATTCCCCTGCTTTTGGTTTCTCACAATATTTCTCTTTACGTTAATATCAGATTTATCCTTTTTTAATAACTTTTCCCGGACCATTTTCTTGTCTGTTTATACCAGATTTACATTCTTTAAAGAACTGGTGCGACCGGAACTTCTCTCTCTGTGTTTAAAAGTGGACTTTCCTTCTTTGAACTGTTGAAAGTACTTGTTTGTCTGGAATGTTTCTCTCTGTGTTTATACTGGATTTTCCATCTTTGAATTGTTGAAAGTACTTGTTTGTCTAGAACATTTCTCTCTGTGTTTATCCCGGATTACCTTCTTTTAAGATCTTGTTAGACAGAAACAGTCCTTTGTCTGTTGATATGATACTGGATTTGCCCTCTGTAAATTTTGTATTTACCTGGGATCTCTCTCTCTCTCTCTCTCTCTCTCTCTCTCTCTCTCTCTCTCTCTCTCTCTCTCTCTCTCTTCTCTTTCTGTTTATGCCGGATTTACTTTCTTTCACAGACTTTTTTTCCCTTTTGTCAGAACACTGCCCTCTGTGTCTCTGCCAGAGTTAACCCTCGCAAATAACTCCCCCTTTGTAAACACCTCATAGTTAAGGCTGTATTTTAAATCGTTAGAGATAATGTTTTTTGTGTAGAAGTGATGCTTAAAGAAAGTATGTGCTCTAATCATCTCTCATCGTTCTATGTAATCTTCGTGTATACCGACCATACATGTGGCAAATGGGAAACTGGTCCATTATGCTCTGCGTGGTATGTCATTATCCTCACTGTTGACGTTTTATTGGTCTGTCTGCAGAAATGTGCATGATAATATTAAAGCTTTCAACATTTAAAAAAAATTGTAGTTATGTTCCTTTGTCAATTGTGTGATCATTTACTTCCAGATATCCTTATGTATTGCGCGTGCATATGTGTGCGTGTGTGTGTGTGTGTGTGTGTGTGTGTGTGTGTGTGTGTGTGTGTGTACACAGAACCTACTGAAACATTTGATGAGTAATCAATAAATAAATACCAATATACTGATTTGTTTAGTGATTGACTCATCAAGTGATTGCTTGCTTTTGCTCTCTTGTCTCTCCCGTTGCTTTTTAAATGGCACATTTGCCTGTTACAATATGTCCCTTTCCGTTTTTCTGCTTGTAAATAATTTCTTTCGATGATGTAAAATTGTTCTTTGCAAGGAAAATTCATCGATTCTTCCCATCTGAAATTAAAGCGTTTTTGATTTCTCAGAATATGTGTTTTGGATTATTTTGGTTTTTCCAGAGTTTGTGTGTGTGTGTGTGTGTGTGTGTGTGTGTGTGTGTGTGTGTGTGTGTGTGTGTGTGTGTGTGTGTGTGAGAGAGATACAGAGAGACAGACAGACAGACAGACAGACAGACACACACAGACACACACACACACACACACACACACACACACACACACACACACACGCGCACACGCGCGCGCGCACAGATGTCCAGTGTTATGCATATATTTTTGTAGTTTTCCTGTGGAGTTACTGTTTCTGAAAAGCATTCTCGGGGCCATCAAGTCAGGATATCCAATAGGAGCTGTCATAATTCCAAATGACCGTTGAGTGATGCCCGAGAGTGGAGGCTGCAGAAGGCTCACAATGGAGAAGAGTAAGTAATGTCTGCATGATCAACACTCTTTTTCCCATTCTTTATGTTCGTAAGCTTTTGCTTCTCTACAGCTATGTTAGGGAGGGCTTTCACTTGTGCATACTGCCACTGGACTAGAATCATCCAAATGTAAGTGGTTGCTGCGCAGTAGGCAGGGGTCGCGCATACTGAGTACATAGGTTAAGTTTCACTGTGAGCATGAGGTCAAATAAGCATGCTGATAGCTGTGTCCTTGTTGATGATGTTTTAGAAAAGGTGTACCATGAACACCAAACAATCGTGGTAAATTGTCTGACACATATGTTATTAAGGAAACAAATAGAAAGGTGTAGCACGAAGACCAAACAATCGTGGTCAATTGTCCAACACATTTATGTCATTAAGTAAACAAACAGAAAGGAGTAGCATGAAGACCAAACAATCGTGGTCGATTGTCCGATACATTTATGTCATCAAGTAAACAACTAGGGCGCGCCACTGATCGCCTGAAGCTCAGTGGCTTTAAAGTCTATGAAATAAAAGTGTGCGCCTGGCGGCCCAGAGGCGAGATGTGTACAAGTGGGACGAAACAAGGTGTACCACGAATACCGTGGCACGTTTTTATAAAGCACTGTGACCGAAATGCATAATGAGTCACCATGAAAGGTACGCCAGAACACCTGAAACACTTTGGCTGTCAAAACATAGGTCAAAGAGGGCTACAGAGCCATTTAATGCATGGCTGTGCGTCAAACATGTTCTGTTGTACGTAAATTAAAAAAAAGGTGACTAACCCAGGTGTGAACACAGGTGATGATAGACAATGCTGCACACAATTAAAAGGCACAGGAGTGCGTCACGACCACACCAGCATCACGTGGCGAGAGTTAGTGTCCCCACTGGAGTGAGTCCAAGAGTGCATCACGAACACTCAACCTAACAAGGCTTAGAGCAACATCTGTGAGTGTGTAAAGATGCAGACACAGGCACCCCAGTGGCAAGGTTGGTAGCTTCAGGTCTTTAAGGCCACCAAAATAACGTGGCTCTTCTACAGGTGTCTCTTTCTTTTCTCTGATGCTTAAAAATCAAGAGGGACGCAAGGGTCTGCTTTGGAGGAGAAGTCTTGTGAGCCACCACTATTTCCCTAGGCAGTGCAGAGCCTCAATATCCTCTACCATGTCTATGAAATAAAGCCTGCCACAGGTGGTCATTTATCTCAGCCAACAGCCTGACACATGTCAATGTCAGCGATGTTCCACCAAGGGGGCGCAACAGGCAGAAAGAACCCAGAAATCATGTGCCCTGATATCCTGTCTGTGGGAAAGAGGTTTCTAGTCACAGACGTAAGCCTGTCTGATGACCTGCCTATGTCAGGAGCTTATCGTCTGGGGTTTCATAGTGGCACCCACCTGTCATCCAATAACTGAGTGTTGCAGGAGCTTGACTCTGTCCTCTGAAGATCTTCCTTCAGTGCTCTGACAGGACATTTAAGACGCTCTACCTCTGCACGTCTGGGCCTGGAATTGGATGACGAAAAAGCCTGTGGAGGCAAGATTACTGTTAGGGGGCACTCTTCAGGCTTCACGGTCTTAGCTAGGAAAGTTGGGTACGTGGACAACATGAGTGAGCCATCCATCGTGATATCTCAAGGACCGTGAGTCCTGGGGAAGGCACGAGCCTCACTGATCCTGCAAGCCAAAGCCAGGGTGATCAGAAGCACAGAAAGCAAGTCTCAAGCGTGAAATTCCCAGTAGAGCTTTCAGCGATGGCCTCAAAATCTCCCAAGGCCAAATATTCCAGGGCTAAGGATAGGCTTCACTTGGGCCACCAGCAGTGTGCAACGTCTTCAACCACAGCCAAAACCCTGGAGACACCAGCTTGCGAGCACCTCTTTGCAAAAATTCTCCATTTGTTATCATATACTTTCAGAGTGGATGGTCTTTGTCCAGCCGTGATCTTCTCCACGCATGAAGGATGGAAAGGTCTATGCTCAGAGAGACACATACCACTTCTTTTTCTTTGGCTAAAAAAGGATATCTCTGCAAGAGAGCTGTGTGGCTGGGACCTTCACCAGCAATGATACTGTCTCTGGTCAATCCAACTCTTCGTCCATCTCAGGGTGGAGACAAGCACTAACAGGTACCTCTCCTTCAATACTTGTTTTTAGAACTGCTGGTATGTGCGAGGATGGAGGAAAAAAACGCAGATGAGTGTCCCCTCCCAAGAGATTGACAGTGCGTCCACAGCTGGAGGATCTAGTACTGGTGTCACAAAAACTGAAAGCTGATGCTTCTCTCTCTTTCTCTCTCTCTCTCTCTCTCTCTCTCTCTCTCTCTCTCTTCAACCTCACATTTATTTCTCCTAACACACCTGATTTCAACTCGGCCCTGCAGCCACTTTCCTAAGTTTGCTCCCACCATGATTTGTGCTCACCTTTCCATCTTTTAAACTGCTGGTTTCTCAGAGTTCTTTCCCATTGAGAAAGGGTTTAAGGCCCGAAACGTTTTGTCACTCTTTTCCCTTGGGATACCTTTTCCACCCTGCTTTATGATTTCTTGAAAGCTGATAATCCCATCTGGTCGCAAACAGGTACACATGAGAGGTCCCCAGACACTGACATATGGAGTGGAAGACACTCTGCTTAAGTATCCTCTCTGATGGAAGCACCTGGCCTTTCCCAGAGAGAGAGAGTAGGCCAGGTGCTTTCATCAGAGTGGAAACTTAAGTAGAGAGTCACTGTCTTGCTCCTCAAGATTTGTGACCAATGTTGTGCTTTCTGCATATGTACCAGATATTTGTGCTTGGAGCTCTGGTCTTCCTGAAGACAGCTGTACTACATAAAGAAAGGGTAAAGGTGGGTTGCTGACTTGCTTGCATCAGCACAAATCATGTGCGAGGATGGAGGGAGTTGTAAAGGGACACTTGATAGATGAGGGAGGACGTCAACTTTTTCTTTTTCTTCTGCATGGAGGTCGTTATAAAGTAAGGTAAGGCAATATTACTTATAGCCCAGTCGAACGCAAAGGGCTGTAGTAGTCTTTTTCTTGTTCTGTTCTTGTTTCTTTTTTTATTTTCTCTCGTCTTTCTCGTTTATCATTTTCATCATCTTCTTCTCCTCCTCCTCCTCTTGCTCTTTCTGGTTTTTCTTCTTCTTACACCCATTATTCTTGAAAGGATTATTCTGCTTTTGGCCAAACGTCTCTCTCTCTCTCTCTCTCTCTCTCTCTCTCTCTCTCTCTCTCACACACACACACACACACACACACACACACACACACACACACATACACACACACACACACGCACGCACGCACGCACACACACACACACACACACACACACACACACACACACACACACACACACACACACACACGCACACTATTCATTAAAACAGACTTTCTAAAAACATGTCGGCTTTTCTTTAAATCTTTCTTCCATAAAATCTTAGATGAGACGAAAAAAATGGGGAGTTTGTATTATACTCCCTGTTTGGCTAAGTATACTTACCATGTCAGACCATAGCATTAAACGGCTGTCAGTCAGCTCTGTCAGGCCGAAGTTTTGTGGCAAATGCAGCGTGAACCAAAAGTGCTGAGTAACGCCACGTGTAAACAGCAATGCCGAAGGGCGATGCGATCGCCACGCACACGACGCCGATCGAAAATGTGTGGCAATGAATGGGAGGGGTGTAAACAAATGTAGGAAGCAATTTCCGAACGACAAACCACGTGTAATTGCGTGGGCTAGAAAGCTGGTGCGACAAGGAATGGAGACTGGCGCAAAACAAGATGGCGACGAAACCGACCCGCGATCGTCGCAGATGAGATAGTGGAATCGTGATACAAGTAACGGCGAGATTAGAAATCGGAATTTAGGGGCAAAAGGCCGTAAAGGCGAGTGAGAATGCAAGGCCGATGGACAAAGGGAGGCCGAGAAAACGCGAGGGACGTGGCGATGGAAAATGCCGATCAACCTCGAACCGGTTACGCAAATAGACAAGAACCGGGAGCACCACGATCGCGAGAAAATTTCAGCGAATAAGGTTAGAATGCTAGCCCATCCGATAACCTCACACGTCAAGATATAAGCGGAAGCCACAGATAAATGAGTACAGAGTGCAAACACAGCAATCTTTACACAAAGGCAAAGTATAGGCGAGACAGAGCACAAGACTTATCTTGCTTGGGCGACAGGCCGAAGTAGAATGACGGACAGTACACGATCTTCGGCATCTTCCGTAATCGAAGTAGGGTGGGCGTCACGTGACTATCTTATGACTGCATTTGCCACAAAACTTCGCACACACGCACACTATTCATTAAAACAGACTTTCTAAAAACATGTCGGCTTTTCTTTAAAATCTTTCTTCCATAAAATCTTAGATGAGACGAAAAATGCTGATTTCTCTCAGAAACTTAAAGTAACATCAGGTAGGACATCTCCTAACAAGATTTTCAAAGTTTCTGCTGTAAAGTGTTTGTATCTGAGAACACTGAAAGAACACTGAGAACACTGAAAGAACACATTTGATGGTGAGAGGCACACCGCTTGAGATGGACCACGAAGCTTCTCCACACTTTTTAGGACACCAGTGACTGTTTTTTTTTTTTTCTGGGGCCTCCAATGACTGTTTCTTCTTTGGGGCATCCAGTGACTGTTTCTTCTTTTGGACCACCAATGACTGCTTCTTTTGGACCACCAATGACTGCTTCTTCTTTTTTGGGCCACCAATGACTGTTTTTCTTTTGGGCACCAATGACTGTTTCTTCTTTTGGACCACCAGTGACTGCTTCTTCTTTTGGGCCACCACTGACAGTTTCTTCTTTGGGGTCACCACTGACCACTTCTTCTTTTGGGCCACCAGGACCACTTCTTCTTTTTGGGCCACCAGGACAGCTTCTTCTTTTGGGCCACCAGTGACTGCTTCTTCTTTGGGCCACCAGTCACTGCTTCTTTTGGGCCACCAGTGACTGTTTCGTCTTTGGGGCCACCAGTGACTGTTTCTTCTTTTGGGCCACCAGTGACTGCTTCTTCTTTTGGGCCACCAGTGACTACTTTTCTTTGGGCCACCAGTGACTGCTTTTTCTTTTGGCCACCAGTGACTGCTTTTTCTTTTGGGCCACCAGTGACTGCTGACTGCTTCTTTTTTGGGCCACCAGTGACTGCTTCTTCTTTTGGGCCACCAGTGACTGCTTCTTTTGGGCCACCAGTCAGTCACTGCTTCTTTTTTTCGGCACCAGTGACTGCTTCTTCTTTTGGGCCACCAGTGACTACTTCTTCTTTGGGGCCACCAGTGACTGCTTCTTCTTTTGGGCCACCAGTGACTGCTTCTTCTTTTGGCCACCAGTGACTACTTTCTTCTTTTTTGGCCACGAGGACAGCTTCTTCTTTTGGGCCACGAGGACAGCTTCTTCTTTTGGGCCACCAGTGACTGTTTCTTCTTTTGGGCCACCAGTGACTGCTTCTTCTTTTGGCCACCCGTGACTACTTCTTCTTTTGGGCCACTGTGTGACTGTTTTCTTTTTGCCGCCAGTGAAATACAGTGCTTTACTTAAGTCTGGACGGATCTGGAGGAGTTCCATTCCTCTTGCAGAAGTCTTTGATATGACCTGAACTCGGGGTTTCAGATCAGTGTGCTGTAACCATGGGGGCTAGAGTGCACGTTTCAAAGACAGCCTATTTCTCCAACCTGAAGAAAAACATCGTGTAGTCTGCAATGCTATTCCAGCAATGTTGTATAACCCAAACCCCACGCTGTATTGGCCTGCTGTGAAATGTTTTCATTTAGATAATTGAATACTGATGCCATATTTTCACAAGCTGAGTTTCTCTTTAGAATTTGATTCCACTGCATGCAGTGGTCATATACTTTGTTCGCTAAATTTCTTCATTCACAGACTATCTGTCATTGTATGCGTTAAAAATATTTTCAATCCCTACTCCCTACCACCCCACCTCCCACACCCTTCCCAGAAGCTGAAACCATTTCAGTTCTGGCAGACTGGCAAAAAAAAACTTACTACTACCACTACTACTCCTGCTGCTGCTGCTGCTGCTGCTCAGCAGTTCTGCCTTTGCTACATATCTCTGTTTTCATTTCATCTCACTGTACTGTTTGATGGTAAAGTCCCCCGGCGTTTGTGTGAAACGAAACTTCTCGGGATCACAGGTTACACAATTTTCATCACAGATTCGAGAACAGATTCTCTCTCTCTCTCTCTCTCTCTCTCTCTCTCTCTCTCTCTCTCTCTCTCTCTCTCTCTCTCTCTTCACTGAGTGATTTTTTGCTTTATTTCAAAGATAACACCATGCGTATCTAAAGTGAAACACAAACACGAAAACAACACCCAGACACTATGGAAAAGAGTATGACATGTTACAAGAGGAACCTATCAAAAATAACCACTCACCATGGACAGTTCTACAATCCAAATCTAAATTATTCTTTTAGAGATAAAGTATGTTTCCAGATCATCAATTCCTTTACAGACAGTTTGCTTCTTAAGAATTATCACGATCACTAATCATATGCGTGCGCTAGCGCGCTTGCCAACCACAGATCAAAACAGAGCTTCGATTCTATGGACACATGAAACTTGATCAAGTGGAAATCGACGGCTGACAAACACACCAATGTGTCAAATAGAACAGCAACCACACCACCCCGTCACGACTGATTGAACGCCGTCACGAGCTACTGACCTTTCCCTGAAGAATAAACAGTAAACAAGTGGGGTAGTCTTTGCTCCCATAAGGAAACCTAACACAGAGTAACTTTTATTCAAGACTGGCACAGCCTTTTAAACTTGAATAAAGTCAGACAAATACAAAGACAAACAATCTAATAGTGGGGGGGGGGAAAACAAGCACACGTCAACAACTAAATTGTCTTCATAGTAATGACTTGGCAAAACTTTGAACTTAAGGAGGACGGAGGGGGGGGGGGGGGGGGGGGGGGTGGCAGGAGGTTCAAGATGTAAAAACTGGGAACATGAAATTAAGAAAAATATGAAAACTCTTCACTGGCTGCATAAGAGAACCATAGCAATCCTCTCTCTTAAAAAAGCAGATATATTTGTATTGCCTGCTCAGAGGCCTTTCGTCCGCTGGGTCGGAAACTCATCAGGGAGACACGGCTGGCTGTATCTGCACTCCTGGCGTCAAATAGAGACACACCACAGTCCATAATACCGTGGTGTTCTCACCACCACGGGTGCAAAAAAGAATCCAATAGCACCCCCGAAGCAGCCAGCAAAGAGTAGTAAAGGAAACCAAACGAAAGTGTGGGAAGGAAAAAGTTGCTGAAAAACTACAGATCCACCCAAGGATGCAAGGGAGATCAAAAGACAAACACAAAGACAGACAGAAACCAACACAAATAACCTCGATTTAATCAAACGAAATTGGAAATGAAATGAGGCAGGGAACAGTAAACAATAAACAGTAAACAAGTGGGGTAGTCTTTGCTCCCATTAGGAAACCTAACACAGAGTAACTTTTATTCAAGACTGGCACAGCCTTTTAAACTTGAATAAAGTCAGACAAATACAAAGACAAACAATCTAATAGTGGAGGAAAACAAGCACAGGCCAACAACTAAATTGTCTTCATAGTAATGACTTGGCAACACTTTGAACTTAAGGAGGGCGGAGGGGGGGGGGGGGGGGGGGGGTGGCAGGAGGTCGAAGATATAAAAAACTGGGAAGATGAAATTAAGAAAATATGAAAACTCTTCACTGGCTGCATAAGAGAACCATAGCAATCCCTCTTAAAAGCAGATATATTTGTATTGCCTGCTCAGAGGCCTTTCGTCCGCTGGGTCGGAAACTCATCAGGGAGACACGGCTGGCTGTATCTGCACTCCTGGCGTCAAATAGAGACACACCACAGTCCATAACACCATGGTGTTCTCACCACCACGGGTGCAAAAAAAAAAATCCAATAGCACCCCCGAAGCAGCCAGCAAAGAGTAGTAAAGGAAACCAAACGAAAGTGTGGGGAGGAAAAAAGTTGCTGAAAAACTACAGATATTATGCAAATAGTATAAAATGTAGGGGGCAATCTTTGAGCCTACGCTTGAGGATCCACCCAAGGATGCAAGGGAGATCAAAAGACAAACACAAAGACAGACAGAAACAAATACAAATAACCTCGATTTAATCAAAACGAAACTGGAAATGAAATGAGGCTGGGAACAGTAAACAATAAACAGTAAACAAGTGGGGTAGTCTTTGCTCCCATTAGGAAACCTAACATAGAGTAACTTTTATTCAAGACTGGCACAGCCTTTTAAACTTGAATAAAGTCAGACAAATACAAAGACAAACAATCTAATAGTGGAGGAAAACAAGCACAGGCCAACAACTAAATTTTCTTCATAGTAATGACTTGGCAAAACTTTGAACTTAAGGAGGGTTGGGGGAGGGGGGGGGGGGGGGGGGCAGGAGGTTGAAGATGTAAAAACTGGGAACATGAAATTAAGAAAATATGAAAACTCTTCACTGGCTGCATAAGAGAACCATAGCAATCCCTCTTAAAAGCAGATATATTTGTATTGCCTGCTCAGAGGCCTTTCGTCTGCTGGGTCGGAAACTCATCAGGGAGACACGGCTGGCTGTATCTGCGCTCCTGGCGTCAATAGAGACACACCACAGTCCATAACACCGTGGTGTTCTCACCACCACGGGTGCAAAAAAGAATCCAATAGCACCCCCGAAACAGCCAGCAAAGAGTAGTAAAGGAAACCAAACGAAAGTGTGGGGAGGAAAAAAGTTGCTGAAAAACTACAGATATTATGCAAATAGTATAAAATGTAGGGGGCAATCTTTGAGCCTATGCTTGAGGATCCACCCAAGGATGCAAGGAGATCAAAAGACAAACACAAAGACAGACAGAAACCAACACAAATAACCTCGATTTACTCAAAACGAAATTGGAAGTTGCAGCATCACAATGGGAAATACGTGTCCACCCAATGTTCCAAACATAAAGGTACCTTTTGAAAAGACAGGAAAATATGTATTTGTTATTTTTGTGACGGAGGTTTCCTTATCCTTGGTAATGTAAATCGTGTTTCAAATAACAATTTTGACATTATATCTAATAGAGAAATAGCAGGGTAGCTGAAGTCTTAAATAGTCGACATTTGCGGTTAAATAGAAGTTCGGAGAACAAGCTAAAGTTGCGTGAATTACGCAAGGACTGATAACCATGCCTGCGTTTGAAGTTGTTAAATCTGTCACAAAATTAAGAGAATGTTAAGCACAATAAATGGTAGTCATGAATATTAACCTCAACACTGCCCTATTGCTGGAGTTAAACGAATTACCCTCATCAGCAGGTGTTTAGCATAATTATCCACAACTGTGGTTGTTTGGTTGATTCAGAACAAACAGTGTCCTCCATGACAGAACAATTCATCTGATAGTAAAATGATGAGAAACTGCATGGGCACTATTCTTTTGACGGTAAAACTGAAATGAGACAAACGGAAATAGTCATGCATGGGTGACTCTGGAAGTCAGAAATGCTGGTCTGTTTCGTCACAATCCCTACTGGTTCACCCAGCCTGCCTGTCTCTCACTTGGCCTGGCCTACGTGAGGAGAAAGATGTTTTATTCTGTCTCTGTGTATGTAAGGTTAGCTTGGCAGCTCCCTCTCTTCACCCTTCCAATCACACAGAGGAAACTCTGACGAGGGCATGTGCACACAGGTTTAAACAAGACATTCTCCATTCAAGCTACATATACATTGACTCCTTAGTAATCTGTTAATGCACTGACAATGAGGTGGCATAGCAAGGGTGCGAAGGGAGAGGTGGCAGACCTTTTTCCATGGTGGGTTTTTTGTGTTGTTTTTTTTTTTTTTTTTTTCTGTCCCAACTCAGAGGCAGTGCACCCACACGCTCATTCCGACACCCCGTCCACAGTCACACCCCGGTCGGCCCCACCGCAGCCCCGGCACCGCAAATCCACAGGAAGCAGTCAATGTCAAGTCGTTAAGAGGCAACCCACCGGAGGAGACACTGCACTGCTGCTGAGTCACTTCAGTGGTGTTCAGTGGGGACTGTTCTGATCTAATATACGCAGGACACTACCTACTAAGCCCCCTACTGACGACAATAACTGCTCAGTTGCAGAGCCGGCGTGAGTGAGCTCTCCCTCCGGAGGGCGCCACCACGTCTGTCCAATGACAGACTCGCCAATACCAGTGATCCCAACAGAACAAACCAAGGCCATAGACGTGGAGAGGGCATTGAAATTGAGGTCACCATGAAAGCAGGGCTTGAAGGGCCACAGAATTTGAGACATTTTTTTCATGCTGATCGATGAGAATGGGGATGATTATTGCTACAGAATTCCATTTCGGTCTGAGACTACATGACAGGGCTATACTCCATGCTTCCTTTCATAATATATCCTGGCATCAACCAGGCCTGAGAGATACAGGCCCTGCAGTGTTGGGTCAGGAAATTTGAGCAGCACCCTCAGAAACGCATCCATTAAGTGGATGATGAAAGTCGAGTGTGTGGTCCCAGTCTTCCCAACTGAGCCTGCAGCAAACTCAACTCTGGGTAGGAGCTGGTCGGGGCAGAAAAACCCATATGACTCTGATGGGATTCAAACCCACCCCAGCCGAGAGTCCGTGACGCTAACCACTTCGCCACGGCGGCTTTCCAATGGTGTTGATGTGAGAGGTTAACGTCAGGCATGTGCAGCCAACTTTTCAGCCACAACTGGTGCTGACAGGTGTGGTCTGTGTCACTGGGGGATGGCTCCTGGGGAAATGTGGCAGTCAACAATGGAGCAATGCCTGACTGCCAAAGCCAAGGCCTAGCAAAACTTGTTTTGGGGTTGGCATGGTGGGGACCCTTCTCAGGGTTGGGCTGAAAAAAAAACTACCTTTTAGGTATAGTCAGTGAGGACCATAGAAGGACATCATGCGGCGCTCATGCAATGCCTGTCCTGTTCCATGTCGCGCAGGGGACCATCACCACGTGAGCATGAAGAAGGCCATCTGTAATCCCAAAAGACATTGGGGGGGGGGGGGGAAGAATACTAATGCCAATGGCCAGCTGACCAGCACCACGGAGTGGACACCAGTTCACATAGAACTAGACATGTGATGGACACCACTTCACATAGAAGTAGAACCATGTGATGGACACCTGTTCACATAAAACTAGAACCATGTGATGGACACCACTTCACACAGAACTAGAACCATGTGATGGACACCAGTTCACACAGAACTAGAACCATGTGATGGACACCAGTTCACATAGAACTAGAACCATGTGATGGACACCAGTTCACATAGAACTAGAACCATGTGATGGACACCAGTTCACATAGAACTAGAACCATGTGATGGACACCAGTTCACATAGAACTACAGCCATGTGATGGACACCAGTTCACATAGAAGTAGAACCATGTGATGGACACCAGTTCACACAGAACTAGAACCATGTGATGGACACCAGTTCACATAGAAGTAGAACCATGTGATGGACACCAGTTCACACAGAACTAGAACCATGTGATGGACATCAGTTCACATAGAACTAGAACCATGTGATGGACATCAGTTCACATAGAACTAGAACCATGTGATGGACACCAGTTTCACATAGAAGTAGAACCATGTGATGGACACCAGTTCACATAGAACTAGAACCATGTGATGGACACTAGTTCACATAGAACTAGAACCATGTGATGGACACCAGTTCACATAGAACTAGAACCATGTGATGGACACTAGTTCAGCAGGAACAATGAAGAGGACCCAGACCCTAGTCTGAGGTGAAAACAACAAGAAGATAGGACAGCCCCCATCTAGAATCAAGCCTAAGACTCTGGCCTACAAGCATACAACGGCCAACCCCCCCCCCCTCCCCCCCCCCACCCCCCCCCCACACACACACACACACACACTCTGGTATGGGACACTATGTTCTCAAGGGTGTAAGACCAGCAGTGTGTGTGTGTGTGTGTGTGTGTGTGTGTGTGTGTGTGTGTGTTTCATAAATTTATGTTTTTGTGCCGTGTGTGTGTGTGTGTGTGTGTGTGTGTGTGTGTGTGTGTGTGTGTGTGTGTGTGTGTGTGTGTGTAATTCATAACACAATACGTGTTATGTACAGATCACGTTAACATCTTGTTCCTTCATTATCTTCAGGAAAATAAACATGGTCTGGTATTAAAAGAAATGTCGGGTATTCGCCAATTCAGTCGTGTCAGGAGCGCATAATTATTACATTTTAATTATTAAACCAACAACCCCCATTTGTAGCGGTCGCTCAACAATGCCGAGCACACTGCTGCCAGACCCGCTGTGCACAGCTGACGTACAGTTCGCTGAGTACAGCGTGGTTAGCTGGCTGGTAGGGAGCGGTCTGCAGTAGACACCCTTTTGCCTGCACATGCACCCACGGCTTGGCCTCTACAGTTGCGGGAGAGGTATTAACTCCCCTGCTTCTCAACACTAAGAAGCTCGCTCTGAACAGTGTGCCGTTTCATACGTTGAGGAAAGCACATTGAGTCAGAAGACTCCCTCTCTTCTTTTTTTTCACGTAGAGGAAAGGCCAGGTAACGTTTTGCTCCTTGTCCACCTTTACTGAATTCTTCTAGTGGATCATTGAATGGTCAAGGGGCTCCATGCCCGACTGGGTTTCATCAGTGTAGACTGAAGGGTTTCACAAGACAAGCTGATGTGAGGATGTTGTGACACTACAAGCAGTCATCGGAAACAGTCATTGTGCAAGCGACTCGTTCGTTGGATAACACTTTGTAGGCCTCGTCTGTCGCACAGTCAGCTGATCAGGTAAACGGTGAGAAGTTTTGTCCTCAATGTATTATCTATGTGTCTATCAGTTCATCTGGCTACACTTCTACATATAGTGATTTGGATGGATAGAAGTGTGTGAGTTAGTGAGTGAGTGTAAGTATGTGTGTGTGTGTGTGTGTGTGTGTGTGTGTGTGTGTGTGTGTGTGTGTGTGTGTGTGTGTGTGATTCAGTTTTGGATGCTCTGCTTACATGCATCACTCATTGCCACATGCAGGCACCCATATACACACATACATAACACTTCCACACAAACGCATGTTCGCGCCCACTAACACACACACATTTTAAGCCACACATACGGACACGTTAACGCACGCACACACACACACACACACACACACACACACGCACGCACGCACGCACGCACGCACGCACGTACGCACACACACGCGCGCGCGCGCGCGCGCGCGAGCAGACACATATACACATATACACATACACACATATACAAGTTTCAGAAAAGCTAAAAATATAATCAGAACAGTCCACATTCAGTGAGTACCCATGGGGACAGGGACAGACCAAGAAGGAAAGCTCAGAAACTTGTGATTAGGAATGAGAAAATATGCGTTTTAAAGGTGTGAGTGTGTGTGTGTGTGTGTGTGTGTGTGTGTGTGTGTGTGTGTGTGTGTGTGTGTGTGTGTGTGTGCTCCTTGGCTCCTGCAACAGGAGCAAAAAAAGAGAACTGAAGAGCAAACTATATAGGTTGAAGACATCATAATAATTCAGACGGCTGGAAAGCTGGATCATAACCACCTATAGCTGGATCATAACCACATATAGCTCGTTTTATAAGACAGAGTGGAGTGTAAGGCGTTAAAGTCTTGTTTTTCCGTTGAGGACGTAAACATTCCTAATGATAGAGACCAGTACAAACAACAATGGAATCAGAGGGAGTCGAATCTGTAAATGCGCAGTGACAGCTATGTCTAGGCTAAGGACAAAAATGTGGATTAAAATCTATCACATTCCAAAACAATCTGAATTGGAAGCAGTAAACAATCAAAGATCACGGAACAAACCCCAATCCCGTTGTAAAAAAAAAAAAACAGACTGGCTCTGGAAACGTAAGGATCTAACTCCACACAGAATCATTCCCAAGTCATCGACCGAAGCCAAAAACGCAGGCCGCCATTTTGAACATCACGTCTGACCAGCTCTAAATCCTTTGCAGCAGTCAACAAAAGCGTCAGATTCAGATCAGTTTTTGATTAACCAGAAAGAAGAACTAGCGTGGATAGAGAAGTAAGAACTCGGCACATGAAGCCAAATTTGTGTTCTTGACATCAGGCAGCTCTCCCAGATAAAGTGCCTGCATTACCGGAATCCCAGAGAGGCTGTAGCGTGGCTAGGTAATGTCCGGTTAAGGAGGTTATTAAAAATCAAGAAATTTTCTTAGAGGAGAATGACAGGGAGGAAACATCTTCAGAAGTGTCCACAAAGTGCTTTTATCTGACTCCAAACTTGTGCATCGCAGTGGAAGAATGGTCAAAGCGGGAAATGGTCCGGTCTCCTGAACGACCGACCAGGCATTAGTAATGGAAGAACAAGCAAGTGTGAACTCCCCTAATCCGGCACTGGAACATCATTAGCATCACATGAACGAATGGTCATCCTCCTAGTTATGCTCAATGACATTTTCATAGTCGTATACACCACACATACCTGGACTGGGCACGCAATGCTGCTGACCAACACAGTTCATCCTGTCCTCCCAGCCATCAATTCAGTGGGCTGCCTGTGTGCCCTGGTGCCCCCTCCCTCCTTCCCATCCCCACACTCTGGCTCTTCTCTCTTTGAGAAACCGCCATCCCTGGGCCCTGCCGGGGCACACAGGATAACACTTCCCCAGTGTCATGGTCATCCTCCCCACCCCGACCTTCAGGAGGACACCACCATTCCTGGGCCCTGCCGGGGCACACAGGATAACACCTCCCCAGTGTCATGGTCATCCTCCCCCCCCCCACCCGACCTTCAGGAGGACACCACCATTCCTGGGCCCTGCCGGGGCACACAGGATAACACTTTCCCAGTGTCATGGTCATCCTCCCCACCCGACCTTCAGGAGGAGGAGGGAGGTGAGGGGAGACAGCGGATAGTGTGAAGGATGGAAACACTGGCTGTCCTCCAGATATCTTGGGACCGTACTGAATGCCGTGCTGCTAGCATGTTGTCTGTCAGTCGAGCACATGTTTATACACGCTAAAAGAGAAATCAGATTTCTATAATTAAATTTTGCTCATCAGTTTCCTTCTCAAAGCACAGAAACTATGGCGAAGCTTCAATTTGTGTTCGTTTTCGTGACCATTATTTGCTATGTGTACATGGGAAATGACCAAACCAAGTGAGTTACCTGGTCAAGGTCATCATGGAATAGCCATTACTTTGATTTCTTCCTGTCCAGTTAGTACCAGGGCCCGAATAGCACCTCAACAGGCATGTCAGATTTCCACTCAACACCAATGACCGAAAATCAAAAACAAAACGCAACAGTCGCAACAGCCCACAATCCACAGATGTATGGCTCAAAAAGACAGCACAAACTGCATGAGACGCAAATTGTCAAGACAAGGGAACCACGTGTTTCACAACCAGAAGACACAGCAGTCTACTCCTACCAACGAAGCCAAAGCAAAAGACAAAACTAATACGATAGCTTATAAAGGAACAGAGGACTGGAGGGGGGAGGGCATTCATCGGTTCTTCGGCTTGCTGTCTCATTATAAACTGAAGGGCTTAAGACCTCGTGGCGAAAGCTTGGCCGTGTCACTGTCTTCACCTGTGAGCGGAATAGTGAGCGAGGCTACGCGATGCGCACAGCAGTTGCTTGATGTTGGCCTTGTCTGCCGGTGGGCTCTGCAGTCATGAAATATGGGCTGGTGCACCCCATGGGGAACGCTCCCGTGGAGGTTCTGTCGTGTCACATCCAGTGGTCATTATGCAAGGGTATCTGCTGAGGAGCAGTTATGTCCCTTGACGTCTTAATGGAATGCCCTGTGCGTGCCTGCACCCTATGTGAACACAGCGCAGGCTTCCAAGGGTGGTGCAGGATTGCTCCCAGCTGGTTTGTTTGGCATTTGAGAACAGTGCTCCTCTGGGTCCCACTCGCACCTTTGGGTGTATTTCTTTCCTTTCTTGAAGGCTTGATTAGTTCCCTTTCTTTCCTCACATTTCTGGATGGGGTTCCTGGTGTGAGGCATTGAGTGACGCCTACATTGTTTGCACAG
>JADBJO010005691.1:88984-91484 GCA_016801955.1 Conus betulinus | reverse complement strand
ATAACACACCGGGCATCATCCGTGACCCATAATGAACGTACCTACACATTTCAGAAAGATCGGCCAAGTACTTTCTGAGATATTCAATAAAGAAGGAAAACCGTTATGGGTCATTATGACCCTTAGTAACGGATATAACGGTAAAATAACACATAAGGTATGATCCGTGACCCATAATGAACGTACCTACACGTTTTCAGAAAGATCGGCCAAGTACTTTCTACGATTATACAAAAAGGAAAAAACTGTTATGGGCCGTTACAGCCGTTAGTATCGGCTATAACAGTAAAATACATATCAGGCATGATCCATGACCCATAATGAACATGCCTATAAATTTTCAGAGCGATCAGCCAAGTATTTTCTAAGATAGTCCATAAAGAAGGAAAACCGTTTTTGGGCCGTTATGGCCGTTAATAACGGCCATAACGGTAAAAATAACACATCGGCATCATCCGTGACCCATAATAAACATACCTACAAATTTTCAAAAAGATCGGCATAGTAGTTTTGTCTGGAGCGAGTAGAACACATTTTGACAACGGACGGATGGACACACACACACACACACACACACACGCACACACACACACACACACACACACACACACACAAAAGACAGCATTTCTTCGTTCCCATTCTAAAGTACTCCCTGTTCTACAAGACTGGGAGTATAAAAACTAGCAAATTAGACTGACTAGTTGAGTTACGGACTACTACTTGCACACACCAACACCCCTTTCTGTCCCCTTCCCCTCTACTCCCCCATCCCCCTTGCCCATTCCCCTTTTCACACAACAGGAAGGTTTCTTCGCTGAGCAAAAAAACAAGGAGTGCATGTGCAGAAGACGCTTTATGTGAACTTGATACGTGGGTCTTACGCCAAGAATGGTTCATGCTTGACCCGCCTGCCTCTAAAAACCTGTCATTTGACTGCGGTGTGTGCACAATACCAGTCCTGTCGGTGTGGAGAGAGCCTTGTCACAATAAGCGAGCTGGTGAGACAGAATTACATGAAACCTGATCTACGTTTCAACACGTGAGCAGACCAAGAGAGGAAGCAAAGACCACGCACACACACACACACACACCTGCACACTCCTGCACGCACACACGCACGCGCGTACACACACACACACACATGAACACATACACGTATGCGTGCATGCGCCCATGCGCGCGCGCGCGCGCAGACACACACACACACACACACACACACACAAGCACACACACACACACACACACACACACACGCACGCACGCACGCACACACACACACACACACACACACACACACACACACACACACACACACACACAATGGGAGCAAAGAATATATTAGGTAGTATTAAGGTGACTGTCCTTTGTCACACAAGGAAATTAGTCATATCATTGAAAGGGATTTCTGGAGTCAATACAGATCCTCATCAAAACCTCGTCAGCAAACTCTGTCAAACTTTGTCGATTAGCCGACCGGTTTCAAGCCTGGTTTTTAGACTTTTATGTAATTCCCTACGAACCAAGTATTGCCAGACTGTTAAGTGTGTATGTCGTGGGGATCTTTCAGTTCAAACATGTGATTTTTGATTGTGAACTATCGAAACCCTTTTTGAATGGTGTTATACCAAGTGCTGACACTGGGCATGTTAATGTGTTTGACTTTTTAGATTCGTTGCCTGTTATTTCTCTTGTTAAATTAACGAGACACCTTTTGGAAAGTCCATTAAGGAACATTTTATAATCATAATCGTAAGTTAGATTACTTTAGTTATTTTTCTCTAATTTTTCATAGTTACTGTCCTATAATTCATCTGTCCTTTATTTTTGTTCTATGTAACCACATCGTCCTCTTCTCTTCTTTTATGATAATAGTCTAAAATGTAAACACTATGTTATTTAGACGTCTACAATCACCTATATGTGTGACGAGACGTAAAACAGAATTCCTTCCTACACACACACACAAACAAACAAAAAGACCCAGCTGAAAGACAATCCTGCATGCAGCCCATGGAAGGGAAGTCCTGTTTTCTCAGGAAAGCACATTGCGTCAGAAGACCCCATTTCTTCTGGTTTTCATGTTGAGGAAGGCCAGGTAACGTTCTGCTCCTTGTCCACCTTTGCTGAATCTCTTGTAGTGGACCATTGAATGGTCAAGGGGTTCCATGCTCCACTCGGTTTCAGCACTGTAGACTGAAGGGCTTCACAAAGCAGTCATCGGGTACAGTGATTGTGCAAGCGACTCGTTCGTTGGATATCACTTTGTAGACCTTGTCTGTCACACGGTCAGCTGATCAGGTAACTGGTGAAGAGTGTTGTGCTCCATGTATTATCTGTGTGTCTGTCAGCTCTTCTATCTACACTTCTACATACAGTGATTTGGATGGATAGAAGTGTGTGAGTGAGTGAGTGTGTTTGTATGAGTATGAGTGCGTGTGTGTGTGTGTGCGTGCGTGCGTGCGTGCGTGCGTGCGTGCGTGCGTGTGTGTGTGTGTGTGTG
>JADBJO010005691.1:81484-83984 GCA_016801955.1 Conus betulinus | reverse complement strand
AAGAGGCACACTGACTGGAGTGACACATTGCGTGGGGTGACCCACTGAGTGGAGTGACACACTGAGTGGAGTGACACACAGAGTGGAGTGACACACAGAGTGGAGTGACACACTGAGTGAAGTGACACACTCAGTGGAGTGACACACTGAATAGAGTGACACACTGAGTGGAGTGGCACACTCAGTGGAGTGACACACTCAGTGGAGTGAAACACTGAGTGGTGACACCCTAAATGGAGTGACACACTCAGTGGAGTGACACTCTCGGTGGAGTGACACACTGAGTGGAGTGCACACTGAGGGAAATCACACACTGAATGCAATGACACACTGGGTGGAGTGACACTGTGAGTGGAGTGACAAACTGAGTTGGGTGGAGCACTGAGTGGAGTGACACACTGAGTAGAGTGACACACTGGGTGGATTGACACACTGGGTGGAGTGACACTCTGAGTGGAGTGACAAACTGAGTGGGGTGAAACACTGAATGGACTGACACACTGAGTAGAGTGACACTCTGAGTGGAGTGACAAACTGAGAGGAGTCACACACTGAGTACAGTGACACAGTGAGTGGGGTGACATCCTGGGTGGAGTCACACACTCGGTGGAGTTCAACACTAAGTGGAGTGACACACTGAGTGGAGTGACACACTGAGTGGAGTGACACACTGAGTGGAGTAACACTCTGAGTGGAGTGACACACTGGGTGGAGTGACGCACTGAGTGGAGTGACACACTGGGATGGAGTGACACACTGAGTGGTGTGACGCACTGAGTGGCGTGACACACTCAGTGGAGTGACACACAGTGACACACTGGGTGGAGTGACACACTGAGTGGAGTGACACACTGAGTGGAGTGACACACAAGGTGGAGTGACACACTGAGTGAAGTGTCACACTGGGTGGAGTGACACACTGAGTGGAGTCAAACACTGAGTGTTCTAACACACTGAGTGGAGTGACAAACTGAGTGGAGTGACACCCTGGTGCTGTGACACACTGGGTGGAGTGACACACTGAGTGGAGTGACACACTGGGTGGACTTACACACTGGGTGGAGTGACACACTGAATGGAGTCAAACACTGAGTGGAGTGACACCCTAGGTGGTGTGACACCATGGGTGGTGTGACACACTGGGTGGAGTGACACACTGGGTGGAGTGACACACTGGTGGTGTGACACACTGGGTGGAGTGACACACTGGGTGGAGTGACACACTGAGTGGAGTGAAAGACGAGCAGAGTGAGACATAAGAACGAGTGGGACATGGAACAGAGTAAGACAAAGGGCAAGGTGATGCATGGAGCAGAGTGAGAAATAGGGCAGGATAAGACATGGCACACAGTGAGAAATAGGGCAGGATAAGACACACAGTGGCACAGGATAAGACATGGCACACAGTGAGAAATAGGGCAGGATAAGACATGGCACACAGTGAAAATAGGGCAGGATAAGACATGGCACACAGTGAGAAATAGGGCAGGATAAGACATGGCACACAGTGAGAAATAGGGCAGGATAAGACATGGCACACAGTGAGAAATAGGGCAGGATAAGACATGGCACACAGTGAGAAATAGGGCAGGATAAGACATGGCACACAGTGAGAAATAGGGCAGGATAAGAATGACATGGCACACAGTGAGAAATAGGGCAGGATAAGACATGGCGCACAGTGAGAAATAGGGCAGGATAAGACATGGCACACGGTGAGAAACATGGCGCACGGCAGGGCAGGATAAGACATGGCACACACAGTGAGAACAGTGAGAAATAGGGCAGGATAAGACATGGCGCACGGTGAGAAATAGGGCAGGATAAGACATGGCGCACGGTGAGAAACAGGGCAGATAAGACATGGCACACAGTGAGAAACAGGGCAGATAAGACATGGAAATAGGGCACACACAGTGAGAAATAGGGCAGGATAAGACATGGCACACAGTGAGAAATAGGGCAGGATTAGACATGGCGCATGGTGAGAAATAGGGCAGGATAAGACATGGCGCATGGTGAGAAATAGGGCAGGATAAGACATGGCGCACAGTGAGAAATTGGGCAGATAAGACATGGCACACAGTGAGAAACAGGGCAGCATAAGACATAGCGCACAGTGAGAAACAGGGCAGGATAAGACATGGCATACAGTGAGAAACAGGGCAGGATAAGACATAGCGCACAGTCAGAAACAGGGCAGGATAAGACATAGCGCACAGTGAGAAATAGGGCAGGATAAGACATGGCGCACAGTGAGAAATAGGGCAGAGACAGAAATGAAACAGGGTGAGAAGTGAGGCGGCGTGAGACATGTGGCAGGGGGGGAAAATATGAGACACGAGGAGATATTTGGGCAGCGTGGGAAATGGGACAGAAAGGGACATGGGGCAAGATGAGACAGAGAGACATGGGGCAGGATGAGACAGAGGGCACAGTGAGACAGATGCAGCATGACATGGGGCAGACAGAAACAGGGGTAGGATGAAACATGGGGCTG
>JADBJO010005691.1:63984-76484 GCA_016801955.1 Conus betulinus | reverse complement strand
GTTTTTTTTTGTTGTTGTTTTTTGTTTATCAGCTGCTTTACTGGTATTGTGCGGGTCTATGATGCAATGTATTTCATGATTTTTCTTTTTGCTTTTTTTTTGTTGATTACTTCGTGGGCATTTTGAGGTCCTACTTTGTCTTTTATTTCATAGCGTTGAATGACTTTGTCATCTGCCTCATGAGTGTTTTGTTATTTGTTTCATGCATGATTTATCACCTCCTTTAGGTATGTTTCGTGGTGGTGTGTCATCAGTTCTTGTTTGTGTTGTGGGCTCTTTTTGTCATTTGCTTCATCGGTGTTGTGTGGATATGTTTTGCTATCGTCTTCATAGATGTTTCGTGACTTTGTTTTTATATAACCTTCATATCTATTTTGCGTCTCTGTTTAGTTAAAAATTCGCCAGTGATTTAAGGCCAGTGTTATCATACGTTTCATAGATATTTTAAAGTCTGTTTTGTCACCTGCATTATGCGTTGTAGGTCTATTTCATCAACTGGATATTGAGTTGTGTGGTTCTATTTTGCCGTCTGGTTTGTGTGTGTCTTGTGGTCTTTTTGTCGCCTATATTGTTGTGTTTTTGTGGCTGTTTCACTGTCTGCTTTGTCGGTGTTTTGTGGCTCTATACTCTCTCTCTCTCTCTCTCTCTCTCTCTCTCTCTCTCTCTCTCTCTCTCTCTCTCTCTCTCTCTCTCTGTGCTGGTCTGTTTGGTCTTTTGCTCTACGGGTGCTTTGTGAGTCTGTTTTTTGTTATCTACTGCACTGGCTTCCCGTGCTCTAGTTTGTCATTTATTTGATGATATTTTTGCTGACCGATTTGTTGTCTGTTTCAGGAAATTTTGTGGCTCTGTTTGACATCTGCTTCATTGGTGCTTTGTGGCTGTCTGGTATTAACGAACCTAGGTTTGTCTTGTGGTCCTATTTTGTCGTCTGCTTCATGTTATATCATCGGCTTTACCAGGTGTTTGTCCTCTGTTATCGTACCTAACCATTTTGTGGTTCGTTCTGTTTTGTCCTTTCCTTCAGAGATGCTCCTGGTCTGCAATAGGCTGATGTCTGGAGCATTGACGTGCCACAAAGGAAGCCAGGTTCTGTTTGATGAAAAGCAGAAGATCGCCGACCGTTTCACGTTCAGCAGACCACCGTCATTGAACAAGCTGAACAGGGGATACTATCAGTGCCACGCAGTGCCGTCCTTGACCGAGAGAAATAAGTTCTGTCCACTGACTTACAAAGGTGAGTCTCAGTTCTGTCCCATTACTTACAATGTGAGTCCTGTCATCAGTTCTGTCCACTAACTTACAAAGGTAAGTCATGTCATCAGTTCTGTCCACTAACTTACAAAGGTAAGTCATGTATCAGTTCTGTCCACTAAATTACAAAGGTAACTCATGTTATCAATTCTGTCCACTAACTTACAAAGGTAAGTCATGTCATCAGTTCTGTCCACTAACTTACAAAGGTAAGTCACGTTATCAGTTCTGTCCACTAACTTACAAAGGTAAGTCATGTTATCAGATCTGCCCACTAACTTACAATGGTAAATCATGATATCAGTTCCGTGCACTGACTTAAAATGAGTGAATCTTGTTGTCAGTTTTGTCCACGAACTTACAAAGCAGAGTCCTGTTATCAGTTCTGTCCACTAACTTACCCAAGTGCAGCTTTCTAAAATTTCTGTCAAACTATAATTACAAAAGTGAGCATTGTTAGCAGCTTAACACTTTTTTTTTTCACACTGCCTCATGTCTCTTGTGTGTGGAGGCATGGGCGTGGGACTGCGGTAGGGTGCACACATTTGTTCACTTCAAGCTAAAAAAAAAAGCAAAATGCACCCCCCCCCCCCCCTTGTTTACAGAGAGAGAGAGAGAGAGAGAGAGAGAGAGAGAGAGAGAGAGAGTGAGTGAGACAGAGACAGGTAAACAGTTTCTCTCTATATATCTGTTTACCTATGAGAGTGTGTATGTGTACTACAGTATCACGCACAGTACATTAGGCATCTGTATGTATGACCAGTGCAGGAGTGTAGGCCCAGCTGTTGTCTGTATACAATTAAGGTGCCGTGGCTAAGATGCTGCTGCCTCAGCTGGTGAAACAGGAGGGAATGGTGACGGTGATGGTGATGCTGATGATGCTGATGATGGTTCCAGACTACAGTGAAGGACAAACGACATGCACAGCCATCACCACCGTCTACAACACCTCCGTCACCTGTCTGTTTGCGGAGGACATTTCCCAACTCGACTTCAATGTCCAGTTCTTCTTCCCCAACACCAGTGTGGATCCAGTGTGTGTGTGTGTGTGTGTGTGTGTGTGTGTGTGTGTGTGTGTGTGTGTGTGTGTGTGTGTGTGTGTGTGTGTGCATGTGTGTGCGTACGTGTGTGTGTGTGTGTGTGTGTGTGTGTGTGTGTGTGTGTGTGTGTGTGTGTGTGTGTGTGTGTGTGTGTGTGTGTGTGTGTGTGTGTTGTGTGCATGTGTGTGCATGTGTGTGCGTGCGTGCTGTGTGTGTGTGTGTGTGTGTGTGTGTGTGTGTGTGTGTGTGTGTGTGTGTGCGTGCGTGCGTGCGCGTGTGTATCTTTGTCTGTTGTCTGTATTTGTGTGTCTGTGACTGTATGTGTATGTGTGTGTAACCTCTATGACGACTTAGAGGCCGGATTCTAATGAGATGGGATGTGTATTGAACTGTAAAGTAAGGTAATGTTGCCTATAGTCCAGCCGATCGTAAATGACCATATTAGGGCTGTCACCACGTTAAAGTCAACTCACAAGTCAGTAAAAACAATATTTTCGACGGAGATGATGTTCAAAAAGAATTTTTAAGGTAGATAGATTTGTTGACGGCAATTCAGATATAGACAAAGACAAGGATGAGCCCAGAAAAAAAAAATCTGTGCAGAAGAGATGAAGGGGATGGGGGACTGTACATAAACAAATGTTAGAAATAAGCATTATCAAGTGCATTACAAGAAAGTACATCGCGGCTGGATTACAGATCACAGAACTGTGATGGCCAGTAAATACAACGAGAGCACAGGTAACTGTCAATCGGATTTTCCAGATGTTTAGCAACAGCTACAACAGTACAATAGTCACAACGATTGTCAGGATTTCAGTTTTCAAACCTCTTCGTTGCATTTAGTGTTGCTTTTCATGTCTTCCTTCATTCGGACAGGCTATCATTCATGTTCGTGCTGTTTCTTCCAAGAAGAGAATGAATGAATGAACGACATTTTTTTTCGGAAAGGCCGTAGCCCCATCTGCCAGGGTCAAGCATATGAACTGTGAATTATAATGTAAAACTCAAGATCAAATTTATCAGTATAAGGCACGCCCATATCTATGTAAAACGTACAGACATAAATAAAAGCTCGCACTTACTGCGAGAAAGCTCTAATGCGGTGAAATGATTTATACAGATATAATGCTAAGTTTGTTTTTACATTTTAATTTTGTTTGATAGTAGCCATACTAAACTAAAATTAGATGGTGTATTATGAAATGCTGATCGAAAAAACTTATTTCTTAAGTCAGTCAACACTGGACAGCTAAACACGAAATGAATGTCATCCCTATTACTGAACGACATAAGCGACATGTGGCAGCTCCGTCTCCACCATACTTGTATCTTTGAGAATGCAAGGCGATGTCAGATACTCCAAACTTAAACTTGGTTAACGCAGTTCTTACAAAACCACACAAGGACAGATCTAGTTGCAAAGTGAAACGACTGCAGGCGGAAATCTAAACAAATCTTAAATAAATGTCAGCGAACCGCCCAGAAACGTGGACAAACGAGTCACAAGACAAACACAACGCGTTTCGACCTCTCAGGTCTTCCTCAGGTGAAACAAAAACGAATAAAATAACGAAAATGCACTTAGCTGTGATCGCTTCAGATTGCTTCTGAGTTCTGCGCAAGGAAGAAGGCCTTCTTCCTTGCCCTGAACTCAAGCAATCTGAAGCGATCAAAGCTAAGTGCATTTGGTCTTCTTCCTTGCGCTGAACTCAGAGGCAATCTGAAGCGATCACAGCTAACAGCATTTTCGTTATTTTATTCGTTTTTGTTTCACCTGAGGAAGACCTGAGAGGCCGAAACGCGTTGTGTTTTGTCTTGTGACTCGTTTGTCCACGTTTCTCTGGGTGGTTTGCTGACATTTATCTAAGATTTGTTTACACAAGGACAATGAAACGTCTGGTTCAATCAAATGGTTGGCTTTAAACAATCTATACAATGAAAATTTGTCACTTGTATGAATATGAGAGTCCCATTCCTGCCACCTACAATTATTGATGCGTTGCTTGGAACAAGCCCAAAAGCTTTTTGCACCTCCAACACCCTGGCTCATCCATGTATAAGAAAAACCATAATTACTTAATATCTACGTACACTACATGCCCATGTTTGCTTACCTCTTTGATCAAGTATACATATAGTCTCACACACCGATAGCAGGTAGTCTGTCATCATTTATTTGAACCACTTTTAACCAGTACTTAACACTTTTCTTGTAAGCATTTCAGCAAGTTCTCTGTATGTAAGATAGTTTGGAGCATTTTAATCAACATGTAAAAAATGTTTGTCATGGCAAATAAATGTATTTTTTTCTGGTTATTTCTAAGTGTTGGCTATATTTTTTTTAATCGAAACTGAGTCAAAAGCTTTTTTTTTAATTCATAAAAGCTACGTATAATTTTCGGTTTTATACAAACTGCTTTTATATAGCTGTCAATAGAGTCAACATATAATCAGTTGTTGAATAATCTTTTATTTCTTAACCCAGCCTTATGTTCACCAGTAATATAATTTATTTCAACCCAGTCTGAAAGTCTTTTATTTACAACTGAGCTGTAAAGTTTACTTGATATATTATTTAAGGAAACCCTCCTATAATTGTTAGTGTTGCTGACTTCACATTTTTTTTTATATAGAGACATTATAACAGACTCACACCAACCCTTGGAATATGTTCCTTTGTCAAACAGTGCATTAAGGATTTCATGAAAAACTCAATGGCACATCCCCCTAAATTCTTAAAGAATTCGTCTATCAAGCCATCGGGCGCAGGAGCTTTACGATTTTTCAGCTTTCTAATTGCGAATAAAATCTCTCTTTTGCAATAGGTTGGTCCATGTAATGTGTGCATACGTCGTCTGCGATAGTTTGGATTGCCTGATGTGGGACCTCTTTTTCCAACACTAAAGTGTTGATGTGGTTCCTCCATAGTAATACAATTCTGAGACAGAGATTTCTTGTTATGTAATGAACGCAGTGATTTTCAAAATTCTTGTTGATTGTACACAGAGTTAAGTATTCTCATTAGCTGAAACCCATTATACAATTTCTTGTTTTCTAAGCAGTAGATTTTTATGGTCCCTTCTTGCTTTACAAAAAGCTGCCCCACCATCTTTGTCAGACGTTTTCCGAAATAGTCTTGATAGTCTGCGCATCTTCCGTTTCTCTGCCCTGCATTATGTATCATACCAGTCGTTTTGTCTACTTGATCTGTGTTACACAGATACGCTGTTTCATACAGTCCGCAACATTTTTCACAATATCATTGAACATCTCCAACGCGTAAGTACTACACATATTCAAAAAATTGTCCCATATGTATTCAAATTTTCGTTCTCAGAACAGTTGGTAATTGTTGTGCTATCGCTCTTCTCAAAACAAGAATTCATCGTATCATCATCATTACCCTCAGGAAAATGTCAGTTGTTCTGGCATTGAAGTCCCCACACGTCAGTGGGGAAAAGTCTTCTGTAGATATAAAATGATCAGTCAACCAGTCTTCTAACTGGCTTATTCCGTTTTCCACATCAAAACGCGGTGGAGTATGGTGAGTGCTCTGGAAGAACATATGCACAACACATAGAGAACATTTTTAGAAAATTGATATTAAGTCTTGTCAAGCACAAACAGTTAAAAAAAAAAATTACCATTACTCATGTCGGGTTGCTTCACCAGGCTATTTTAAATCAAACAAATTACGCCCCCCCCCCCCCCCCCAACACCTTCCCTTGTGCGAGAATTTAACGACAGGCTGAATGAACGCCGTATGTTCAGTGAACATTGTGTTATTAGTCTCTCTCATAACAGTTTCGACCAAGCAAATAAAGTCAAATTAAGATATGTACTGCACAAACTCAGAATCTGAAAGTTTAAGATAACATACCGTTCACTTCCAATGGAGAAACTTAATTACATTTGCCTTCATCCATAACGAAATTATCAGATTTAAAATCAAACTGAGCTTTGACGTGTTTTGGCCTGAGACTGTTTCCTAAAAACTCTTCATCACCCAGGGCGACATGCCCACTCTTATCTCTCTCCTTCTTGAAATAAACCGCACGAACCGCGCGTGGCTGTGACCTTGTGTCATGAATTGTTCCATCCCTTTCACGTTCGTTGCTTTCTTGTCGCACTAGTTGTCACTGGTGTCTGTCTATTTTTTTGTCACACTTTTTTTTACACCAAGTCCATGGGCAGAACAGCGTCGGTTCCAGCTCCAGGGGCGGCTACGCCTCTACGTCAACTCAAAGATGCCCGTTTCTTACTCATCAGTTACGAATTTCTTTCCGTCTATTAGCAAGTCGTGACCATAAATCATCGTCGCCCGTTTTCGTTGATCGTTGGCCACCTTAAGGTGAGAGGGCAGCTTCTTCCTGATCGTCCTGATGCGCAGAGAGAAGTCTTCACCGTTGAAAATTTTACTTCCTTGAAGATTCCTTTTCGCCTTCAGAATTTTACTTTTTTTTTTTTCAAAAAAACGGCAGCGAGCAACGATGGGCGAATCGGATTTTGCGTTCACTTGGTGGACTCTATCAAAAGTGATGTCGGCATTCAGTTCTAGCTTCTTAGAAATCAAATCTTTCAACAAGTGTTCACTGTCTGGATATGCCACACACAATGATGTTTCTTTTTGAACGGTCTTCTCATCTGCTGGTCTTCATCTTCAAATTGTGCACACTATCTGGATATTTTTTGTTCGTTTCTGCCAGTTCATTATTTGACTGCATGAGAGACGCTAGTCCACCTTTCAGTGATTCAACTTCCTCCTTCAAACCATCAAAGAATTCTTTGATCTCGGTCAGATCCTCTCCAAAGCTATGAAACTGGTTGCTCATGGAACATAGCTCGGACAAGGCTGGTTCAAAAACAGTGTCACTGTCAAACTCTCTGCTGCATGGACGACTGTGTGCATCGCCCCCCTGGTTCCTCTGGCCTCTCTCCACACTCAGTCTCCAGCCAACACTGGAACTGGTCAAACATGTCTGCTTGGTACTGTTCCCCTTGGGAGGTCCGGGGTTGGTTCGACGTCACCACACAGCATTAAAAGATTACTGAAGAAAATCACAGTGAGGAGCATCCCCACCATGACACCGTCTGCTCGGCTTGTCACTCTCCTTGTCCGACACCGCCTGGCGATCTTTTCCTTTGCACAGCGACATACAATTAATGTATGCTGTCACAAAGAAGCCACATCTTGCTCAGAAAGTCAGAGCCACCTCCGGCATGGTCCTTGAGGTGTACTGTATACAACTTTCAGGATTGTACGTAAGTTGTATATCGCGTGTTTTTTATCGTACATAGGACACACTCCAAAACACGTCCGTCTTCGTTTTGATAGGTAGCTCGTTGGTATATTTCGTCTACTGCATCATAAATGCGTTGCTGTATTTTGTTGTCTAATTCCAATGGTTTTTCGTGGGTCTGTTTTGTCACCTAAGTCATTTGTATTTTGTAGCTGTTTTTCACTGCCTGTTTCAATGTGCATTGTGGCTCTATTTTGCCACCTTCTTCGTTTTTTTTGTAGTTGTTATTGTTTATGCTTTGTGCGTGTTTTTGTGGCTATATATTTTTTCATCTTCTTCATGTTTTCTTGTAGTTGTTATTGTTATTGCTATATGCGTGTTTTGAGGTTTATTTTGTTGTCTGCCTCATGGGCAACACGTTTGTTTATGACTCCAGTCTGTAATTTACTCAATAACATTTTGTGAATCGAATTTGCAGCTGCTTTCTTGTCGCTCTGTTTTGACCTGCTTTACATTTTTGTGACTATCTTAAAGTCTTCTTCCTGTGTGCTTTGTGGATATATATATATATATATATATATATATATATATATATATATATATATATATATATATATATATATAGAAGAAAGAAACTCGTGGAGAGCGTGGCAGCAGAGAGTCCTCAGAAGAGAAGCCCCCTTCAAGCAAGTGTTTCAGCCCTTATCTCCTGACACTCTAGGGGGTTGGGCCACACCCGGTTCATGACTCCAGATGTGTCCCTCTGCTGCCCTTTTTTTTTTTTTTTTCCCATCATCTTGGGACGAGCCACAGCTGGGATTCGAACCTGTGCCCCTCTGGACATGCTCATTTCCACTTAATGACTCGCGCACTAACCACTGTTATATATATAACAGAGAGTTTAAAAACCACAACAGACAAGATAAAAAGATTTCCAAAATTTTCGGCTTTAATGCTTCCTCAGTGGTGGTGAGTCAACTGGCCGGTAAGTCACACACAACATTTATACATGCATATAAAAAGAAAGTGACTAAAATTCACTGTCTTAAAACAAGAAGCTAAAAAGGATTTCACGTACAGGCAATCACTCGAATGGAAGGGGAGCAAAGGGACGTTGTAGTATAAGGAAGAGGGGCTGAGTAACAGTGTGTAAAAGCGTGCGCGCGTCACGCACATGTGGAAGTGTGGGCGTAAATGAGTGTGTGTTGGCGTGAGTGTGAGTGAATTTGTGTGTGTGTGTGTGTGTGTGTGTGTGTGTGTGTGTGTGAGTGTGAGTGTGAGTAGTGTGTGAATAGGGGGTGGGGGAGGTTCGGTGGGGGGGGGGGGGGGGGGAGAGTAAAAGGAATCCAGTGGTGTAGAACAAGAACAGTTTTGTAGTGCGTTGAGTCTGAAAGGATGGAGAGTTTTCAATTTTCTTATCCAGAATTTTTCCCTACAAATTCTGTGCGTGTGGCTGTCTGAAAAAAAACTTTTTCTATCACCATGCACTTCATGTTGGCCAGGGTGTGGTTGGGCAGGTTGAAATGTGTGCGTGACTAGAGTCCCGCATATATATCATCAACTTCACGTGTAGATTTTTTCTTACTCTTTTAAAGTTGTTGCATGGGTGTTGTCATCTGCTGTCGTAATATTTTGTGGTTTCTATTTTGTGTTTTCCTTCAGAGATCATCCTGGCGTGCAATAGACAGATGTCTGGAGGACTGACATGCTACAAAGGACGCCAGATTCTTTTTGATGAAAAGCAGAAGATTGTCGATCGTTTCACGTTGAGCAGACCACCGTCATTGGACAAGCTGAAGGGAGGACACTATCGGTGCTCAGCAGTACGGCCTTTGATACATGGGAGTGAGTTTTGTCCCCTAACTTACAGAGGTGAGTTTTGTTATCAGTTCTATCCATCAACTTATATTAGTTCTGTCCTCTAACGTACAGAAGGTGAGACTTGCTACTTGTGCTGTCCTATAACTTACAAAGGCGAGTCTTGTTATCAGTTCTCTTCATTGACTTACAAAGATTAGTGTTGTTATCAGTTCTGGCCACTAAATTATAATTGTGAGTCTTGTTATCAGTTCTGTCACTAGCGTTCAAAGATGAGTCCTGTCAGTTTTGTGTACTAGCAGGAAGAAACTCTTGGGACAGCTTGACACTGGAAGGTCTTTCAAGGAAAAAAAGAAAAAACGGCAGGCAAGTGTTTCGGCCTGCTTACTCTCCAAGAGGGCCGGGCTGCATTAGGGTCATGGCTCCTTGAGTCATGGTCTTTTCCTGTCACTTTTTCCCCTCGTGCTTCATAGCAGCAACTTCTGGATGAGTTGCTTTTAGGGCGTTGCCTTTTAGACGGATGTCTTACCAACATGTTTGTGGGACACTTGTTCTTAGTTGGTAAATTTTAAGGTTTATGAAGTTCACTTTTGTTTCTCCTCGACTGTATCCAGCTAAAACTATTTTCAGCTGCATCTACCATTGCGTTTTGGCTTCTGAAACTCTTCTTACCAGAAATCACGTGCTGTTTCATGAGATCATAGACTACTGACCCTGAAAATCACCTCGCTCCAACTTCTACCATGAGGATTTTAACTTGGAAGCCAGTTTCATCGAGCCTCTGGCTAGAAAGACATGTTTCTCAGTGCTGTGGGTGTGATCTTGATCCATTCTGATTTCACGTGGCACAGCTAGCTGATTCTAAATCGTTCATTTTGACGAAACTGAGTGTACTACTGCGATTTCCGGTCTTATGTCACTCTTCCCGATAATCTCTGACTGATGATTCAATCCTGGACGGCCTGCTGTGATCTTCCAGTCATTATTTCACCCATTCAACACCGCCTTCATGCGCTTGATGTTACAGCTCTTCCACGCATGATTTGTGACCTGCATGCGGCATAGAACCTGAGCTTCTGATTGTGTAGTGTTTCCCCCAGCAATGTTAATCACACGTGCTATCTCTTTATTGTGTGTAAATGTGTTTATTCACCTGGATTAGCGCTGCTGTGTATGAACTCAGGACATGTGCCACTGTTTGCCCTGACAAACAGGACTCATAAGTTATCTGATTTATCCCATTTCAACAAGTTTGAAAGCAAGGGGAGAATTCATGTACTGAACTAAGACTGAGGCTGATCCTGAGAGGTGCCATGTGCCATATGTGATTGGGCTGATGCTTCTTTGTACTATGTTTTATCACATACTCCACTCGCCCTAGTTGGCCTTGCAGGACTGCTTTCTGGATTCTCTGAGTATTCCTCTCTTTCTCCATCTCCGGTATCATATCTCTCTTGGTTATCCATTTTGCCTTTGAGCACCACTGATTTCTGTTGATCCCAAACCCTGTCTGTTGGTTTGCATGTGTCTAGTTACTTCGTTGATCCGATGGTTTTTCTCTCTGGGTTGATCGCACAACTTGATCTGTAGAGTCTTTGTACATAGGATTTGCCCACTTTGTACTCCTCCAGGATGGATGTCATGGTCAGGTGGCAGTAGAGTGTCACTTTGGGGAGACCAGGTGGGACAGCAAGCCATTTCCTTGTGTACTTGTTCATTTGGGGATCAATTGATTCCACTGTGCTTCTGCTGATATTGTATGTCGTTAGAGACTACAGACGCTTTTGTCGAGAACCTTTCTTTTATAAGCTATGGAAATGCTTTCTCAGCATTTTAAGGTGTTCTTTGGGACATGATACATCTTAAGCACAAGTTGAATCATGTTGTGTCTAACTAATCAATATGCACATGCCAATCCAGCTGCACTACCATTAAATTCTTCTTTCCTTCCTTAACTCTGAGGAATACTTTCCAAATCTTAGTGGCATATTCTGCACAGCCAGACACTGTCGGGAAGCCTCCTGGTTTTGAGTGATATATCTGAATACTCGTTTTCTGTGAGGTACTTATTCAGCCTGGTCGCCATGACAGAGACAAAGCTTTTCTCTTAACGTTCAAGAAGTGCCACTGGTCTTAACTGGTTGATGTCACCCACGTTTTGTGCTTTTCGAATGTGCAGTCCATTAGGTTCCATCCATTGTTCTCTGATCTTCAGATTCCTCCATGCTGACATTATTTCAGTGAGCCACTTAAGGACATGGGACATTCCTGTGTAGCAGATACAGAATTTCATGAAGTCCAGGCGAAGGTTTAGCGTTGGTTGTATCTTAACTTGCCACTTGCCTCACCGCATCCAGTGTTGGTTTGTTACGTAACTTTCTTTGGCACTGCAGACCACATCAAGCCCTAAATTTGAAGTGACATTTCTCTTTGCTACTCAGGAGATTCTTTGTCCATTGTGAGTGTGCCTAATTTTGTAGTTGCGAATACTCTCCTGGCGTATTGGAAGGGGTCTCAGAAGAAACAAAAATTAGGATTATCTTCTTTTCACTTCTCGCTCTAGCTGATTCGGCTCAGCCAAGGGCACTGTGTTGTGTTTTCAGGTCTGTCCAGAGGCTCTCTAGCTCCTTCTCAGCTTCTGAGGCAGCCTTCGATTGTTAATTGAATTTTCATAATCTCTTTTGGATGAGATCCCTCCCTAACTGGAGGCTGGAGTTTTGAAGAGGTTTCTTCACTTGTGGTTGTTTCAACCCATAGGCGTTTCTAAAATGTCTGTATACAATGACTGCACATGTTGCTAATTTGAACCCCAGTACACTCTTGTCTATCACATTGTTTTCTTCTGTCTGTCTCGAAATGCAATAATGTTGCGCCATGGATTAGTCAGTTGTGAAGTTGCAGCACCTGCTGTGGCTGAAAAACCTGATCCTCGAGTGTCAGACTATGTTGCAGTTGCTGCAGGTAAAGTCTCGGTTATGAGTGTCTGTGGGGTGCCGACGCAATTTTTTGCTGTCTGTGGTACTCACTGATGTGGGCGATCCGCCAGGTGTTGCTGCGAACTTTACGGAGTGCAGCTAGCATTTTCTTTGATGACTCTTATTTTTGAAGAGTGCCACTCGCTTAGCAGCAATGACAGGCTTTATTTCCA
>JADBJO010005691.1:38984-58984 GCA_016801955.1 Conus betulinus | reverse complement strand
CATCCTACCTACAAAGAAGAGCATGAGCTTTAGACTGGAACATACACAAACAAATTTCATCACTAGTTTCTTTGAAAAGAGGGAGCTATGAACATTTTGCTGGCCAACGTTTGAGGAATGGGCATTAACAGTGCCCGAAGCTTGCCGTTGTTGTTTCTAACCTTTTGAACTCAAAGTCACATTCTTCTCTGACTTTTTGTTGTTTCGGCTCAAATTTTCTATTTGTTTTGTTTCTTCTTCTTCTCAACGTTTGGTTCTGTTCTTGCTCAAACTCTTGTTGATTGTGTTCGTTTGGTTTCAAAACAGCTATCCTAGCATCTGATTCCACATTGTCTGCTACCGTGTCAGCCCTTCCGTTCCTTCAGTCTGTTCTCTGCATAATTATGGCAGAGTCAACAAAAAGTTTTTAACTTTAAACAAGATCTTTAACACACAGCTTTTTCTTCAGCTAGACAAACCAAGGTATTAACCTTCTCCTGGGAGGTTTCTGTATGGACACAAAGAAAAATGAAAGTGGGACAAAAATTGTCGACGCTTGTCATTGATTTACAACACTTTGCAATGTTTGATATTCAGACTGGTTTTAAAAGCAATGCTTCTCTCTTTTTTATCAGTCTCTTACTGTCCTGACACATCCTATTTGATGGAGAAAATTCACATGTATGCCTGGTTTCCTTGCAAGCATTTTATGATTGATAAAACCTATCATTTTTATGCAACATGTTACAAGTGTAAAGCATACTTTCTTCTACATATTAAAAAAAAGAAAGAAACAGAGTGTCGTTTTATGATGAATGCATCATTTTGACTGCAATCTCCTAATCATTCTTTGAATTAGTGTGATTGTTCAGATTATTATAAGATTTCAATACATCTCTCCAAATTGGTTGTGCTTACTGTTTAAGAATTTTACGGACCTAAAGCAGCAATTTCTACTGCTTACTTCTGAACAGAGTGGTATTAAATTTGACCTCTACTTCGAATTTGAAAATCATGTTTACAGTACAGAGTGAGAACAGGGTCTGAAATTTACGCCCCTCCACCTCCCATGACATGACGAAAAAGCTCAGTTGGTAGAGCGCCGGACTCGTAATCTTGGTGATCCTGAATGGGGGTTTGTATCTCTGTTGGGCCATTTCGGTACTGGTGGAATTTTCCCATGGAGTTAGCATTAGCCCTGACTCCATTTTCCAAAGAGTCCTTTGAATGATACTATAAAAGAGGTTCCATATGTGAATGCACGCATAACATCTTGCACACACGTAAAATCCAATTACCAACTTTTGGAAGGGAAGGCCAGTTTGGTGTTGGTATGGATGACACGTTACACATCGCATGCATCCTGCGTGAGAAATTAAAAGAATGAAGGAAAATAAGGAAATTGGATGAACGATATTGACTGGATGACATGGGAAACGACTGAATAACGTGCCGGCAGGCAGCTCTTCAATCAGCACTACCCAGGTAGGCAGCCCTTGTGTACATGAGAGAGTGGATTTTCAGCGCCTAGAACCTTGGCAAGGCGCTTTAGAATGCTTTGTTGTTGTTATCATGGTTGTTGTTATTATTATTATCATTATTATAATTATTGCAGTAAAGTTAGGACAGGGATAGAAAGTTAAGTCCCCAAAGGCCTGATGTTTACAGTAGAGTGAGGACAGGGATAGAAAGTTAAGTCCCCAGTGACACGACGTTTTAAATAACGAGTGGGGACAGGAATAGAAAGTAAAGCTCCCCCCTCCAGTCCTAATGACGTAATGTGTTTACGATAGGAAATGAGGACAGGGGCAAAAAAGTAAGGTCCCAGTGACACGATGTTTACATTAAGATATCAGGGCAGGGCAGGGGTAGAAAGTATCAATGATATGATGTTTACAGTAACATGGGATGCACTAGTAGATGGAGTGGCCAACAATGGCATGATCTTAACAGTTGTACAGACCGCCCCCACGAAAGGCTGGAAATGATGTGATACAAGTATTCATGCTGGTCGCTATTGTCATCATCTTGATTCTGCTCATCGGCATGATCAGCGCTGGTTTCTATCTGTGGGCAAAGCGAAATAGGTAAGTAACACTCGATTTCCTTCCCTTCTTGACTGACAGCCTAAATGATTGAGTAACTAGCTGACTAATTTAACTGATGGAGTCTTACTGGAATTATGACTGACTGAATGAACGGCCGAGTGTTTGATGACTTATTGATTGGTGACTAACTGATTGGTAACTAACTATATGAGTGACTGACTCCCTGGTTGATCGATAGGTGTGCTATTGATCGGTGGTTGGCTGACTGACTAAGCTGTTAATGACAATCTGATCAATGACTACCTGACTGATTAGCCGATACATTACTGACTGACTGACGTAATGATTGATGATTAACAATTAATGACTAACCGATTAAATGACTAACTGTTAAATCACGAACTTAATGGACTGCTGCAAAGCAACTGTGAAGTGTTAGTGAAGAAAGATTTTGACTGTTTGACTTCTCTGTTTGTCTGTCTGTCTCCCTGTTTGCCTGTCTGCCTGGCTGCCAGTCTGTCTGTCTGTTTGTGTATCTATCTGTCTCTGTGTCTGTCTCAAACTCTGTCTGTGTCTGTCTGTCTGTCTGTCTCTTCTCTGTGACTGTGTGCCTCTATGTCTTTCTCTCTCTCTTTCTCTCTCTCCCTCTCTCTCCCTCTCTCTCTGTGTCTCTCTGTCTCTGTCTCTGTCTCTCTCTCCCTGTCTCTGTCTCTGTCCTCTGTCTCTCTCTCTCTCTCTCTCTCTCTCTCTCTCTCTCTCTCTTTCTCCACCTCTTCCCTTCTCTCTCTCTTTTGCTGTTTCAGATTTTTTTTCTCCCGCTGTCTGCTCTGTCGGTCTGTCGGTCTGTCTGTCTGTCTGTCTGTCTGTCTGTTTTTTTCTTTCTGTGTCAGTCTCTGTCTCTGTCTGTCTGTCTGTCTGTCTATCTATGTGTGTGTGTGTATGTGTCCTGTCTGTCTGTCTCCTCTCTCTCTCTCTCTCTCTCTCTTCTCTCTCTCTCTCTCCTCTCTCTCTCTCTCTCTCTCTCTCTCCTCTCTCTCTCTGTGGTATGTCTGATTGAATCAAGGTGGCGATTCCACAGTGAAGTGGAGATGTCAACTTTCAGAAAGGAGACATAAACAGAAGAACATGTTGTGTTTTGTTGTCCTGTCTTGCACACATAAAAGGTTCAGAATATGCTGCTGCAATTTCATAACTTTCTCATTTACACCAGACTGAACTTTTCTTGGCATAATTCAGCAGCACACCGTTATGAACTTTTGAGTATATTTCTCCATAGCATTAAGGAGCGACCTTTTTCTTTTGTCTCAGAATCGTTTTCTGAGTAAGCCTTGTCTACGCTTGTGCGCAGCTGGTTAGATGCACTGGTGATTGAACTTAAACTTGCATCCCTTCATGAGGGGCAATTATTTCAGCAGGAGTAATTTATCCTTATCCTCTCTCTCTCTCTCTCTCTCTCTCTCTCCTCTCTCCTCTCTCCTCTCCTCTCTCCTCCCTCTCTCTCTCTCATCTCTCTCCTCTCTCTCTCTCTCTCTCTCTCTCTCACACACACACACACACACACACACACACACCACACACACACACACACACACACCACACACACACACACACACACACACACACACACACACACACACAAGAGTTCTTTCCCTGTCTGTAGTATGTGCATCTCTGTGTGTGTGTGTGTGTGTGTGTGTTTGTGTGTGTGTGTGTAGTATGTGTGAGGTCTGTGAGTGTGTGTGCGTGTGTGTGTGTGTGTGTGTGTGTGTGTGTGTGTGTGTGTGTGTGTGTGAGGGTCTGTGAGTGTGTGTGCGTGTGTGTGTGTGTGTGTGTGTGTGTGTGTGTGTGTGTGTGTGTGTGTGTGTGTGTGTGTGTGTGTGTGTGCTTACTTGCGTGCTCGCCATTATGGGAGCTAGATAAATATAAAAATGTTGGGTTGGTCTTGAAGACATGTTTAAGGATGTTTGCATTAAGCCTAAGTCCACATGATCAAAAGGAATGAATGCCCAGTCATCAATGCTCTAGATAATGCTATGATTTAACACAGTTCGTCAAGGATAACAAACAGTTTACGGTAAGGTAGGGGATGTCGTTTGGTATGATGCATTTGAATGTACACGAATTGTGTCTCTTCCTTGGACACTGTCTGTATGTTTGTTTATTGTCTCCACACTTGTTACAATGATGTGAAGAAGACGTCTTTCGTAGTCCCCCTAGTGTTACAGTGATGAGTAAAGTGGACTTCTTTCGTAGTCCACCTAGTGTTACAGTGATGAGCTGAGTAAAGTGGACTTCCTTCTGCGTTTTTATTTGGTGTTAGTGTGATATCAAGCAGACTTGTTGCATTGTCTTCGGGTGTTACAGTGACGTGTGACATAGATTTCTTCCATTGTCTTCTGGTGTTACAGTGATGTGTGATGTAGATTTCTTCCATTGTCTTCTGGTGTTACAGTGACGTGAGACAAATTTCTTCCATTGTCTTCTGGTGTTACAGCGACGTGTGAACCATAATTCTTTCATTGTCATTTTGTTTTACAGTGACGTTTGAAACAGAATCATTTCTTTGTCTTCTGGTGTTACAGTGATGTGTGAAACATAATTCGTTCATTGTCTTCTGGTGTTACAATGATGTGTGAAACAGAATTCTTTTGTTGTCTTCTGATGTTACAGTGGTGTGTGTAACAGAATTCTTTCGTTGTCTTCTGATGTTACAGTGATATGTGAAACAGAATTCTTTCGTTGTCTTCTGATGTTACAGTGATGGGTGATGAAAGATTCCTTTAACTGTCTTCTGATGTTACAGTGATGTCTGACGCAGAATTCGTTCATTGTCTTCCGCTGTTTCAGTGATGTCTGAAGCAGAATTCGTTCATTGTCTTCTGTGTTACAATAATGGATGAATGAAACATACTTCTTTGATTGTCGTTTATTGTTAGAATGATGTGAAACGGACTTCGTTCATTGCTTTGTGTTGGTACGGTAACGTTGAACAGATTTCTCTCGTCGCCTTCTGCTGTCACAGTGAGGCAAAGCAGGTGTTTTTATCGCCTTCTGCTGTCACAGTGAGGCAAAGCAGGTGTGTTTTATCGTCTTCTGCTGTCACAGTGAGGCAAAGCAGGTGTGTTTTATCGCCTTCTGTTGTCATATTGAAAGGGGACAGACGTCTTTTCACCGCATGCTGTTGTCACAGTGACTTGAAACAGATCTTTCACTGTCTTCTGTTTTTACCATTATGTGAAACAAACGTTTTTTTTCCTGCTTTTTGTCGTGACAGTGATGTAAAATAGATATCTTTCATCTCATTCTGTTGTTACAGTGATGTAAAACAGACATCTTTCGTCTCATTCTGTTGTTACAGTGATGTAAAACAGACGCCTTTCGTCTCATTCTGTTGTTACAGTGATGTAAAACAGACATCTTTTGTCTCATTCTGTTGTTACAGTGAAACAAAACCGCATTTTTTCATCGCCTTCTGTTGTTACAGTAAAGTGTAACAGACAGCTTTCATCGCCTTCTCTTGTTCCATTGATGTGAAACAGACTTCTTTCATTGCCTTCTGTTTTTACAGCAGTGTCAAACAGACGTCTTTTGTGGTGTTCTGTTGTAGAGTACTGTGCGAAGCAGGAATTGCTAATACAGTGAAAATGGCTTAATTTCTATCGAAAATCCGATTCACTTGAAGTAATCCAAAATCAAGATATCAGATTATCACTGATTTGACTTTTTACCTGCTCTAGCTTGAAAATGAAACTAAGCAACAACAAAAAATACATAAATGAAACCAGTACAAAAAGACATCTGTAAGCATAAGCAGCTGAAATCTCACAGACACTGAAACATTTCATATACCCAGATGATTGTAGACACCACGCACATAATAGCCGAAATAAACCAAACGATTACAATCATTCATAATTAATCAAACCTGTGGACAAAAGAGCAACTAGAGTTTTATCACGGCTCCAACCCAGCCCCGCACCTTTACACCCCTCCCCACACGCCGGCATTGTCTGCTTCGTCTGGTCATCAGCACCTTTACACCCTCCCCACACGCCGGCATTGTCTGCTTCGTCCAGTCATCGACACCTTTACACCCTCCCCACACGCCGGCATTGTCTGCTTCGTCCGGTTCATCAACACCTTTACACCCTCCCCACACCGCCGGCATTTGTCTGCTTCATCCAGTCATCAACACCTTTACACCCTCCCCACACGCCGGCAAAATTTGTCTGCTTCGTCCATTCACCAACACCTTTACACCCTCCCCACACGCCGGCACTTGTCTGCTTCGTCCATTCATCAACACCTTTACACCCTCCCCACACGCCGGCATTGTCTGCTTCGTCCAGTTATCAACACCTTTACACCCTCCCCACACGCTGGCACTTGTCTGCTTCGTCCAGTTATCAACACCTTTACACCCTCCCCACACGCCGGCATTGTCTGCTTCGTCCATTCATCAACACCTTTACACCCTTCCCACACGCCGGCACTTGTCTGCTTCGTCCACTGATGAACAATCAGCCTGATGTATCTGAATTGACTTCTTTGTCAATGGGGCCCTGACCACACAACGTACAATCAGAGAGGTATTTTCGACGTGTGTTGTATGAATTACATTTATCAGACTTGATTCTTTATTGTTGCTAAAATGGAATAGAATTGAAGTAAAACCAGAAAAGCAGCGATCTGGAGCCAAAACCATTTCCAACCCATTCCCACAACATTCTAAAACCAGTTCTACAACATTTCAAACCCATTCCCACAAACATTTCAACCCATTACCACATTTCCAAACCCATGCCCACAACGAGCACATACAGGTCTACACCTGATGATGAGTATAAATGTGATAGCAATATGTGATTTGGATTTAAAAAAAGATAAAAAGGAAAAGGAGGAGGAAGAGGAATGACGGGAAAAGGAGGAAGAGAAGTAAAGAAGATAGAGAGAATGAGAGGAAGCAGAGAAGAAAGACGGTAATCTTTATTGTCAAGAGGTGAGAGATAGCAAATTTATGCTTTTTTACATCCGGCCCTTGCTCCCGCCAGGGACTAAAAGTGACTAGCAATTAACTAAGCATGACTAGCTACTAAAACCATGCAAACAAACAGAATTATCTTTAACAGTACATGTAAACATGGATGAGCTTTCTCCTCTTTCAATGTTGACGGAGACATGAGCTGAGACAGAGAGAGAGAGAGAGAGAGAGAGAGAGAGAGAGAGAGAGAGAGTGGGGGGGGAGGGGGGGAACACTGTAAATTTTCATAGAGTTTTTGATTGTTTTTTTTGCCTTCCTCGTACTGACTTCTTACTACTACTGCGGTGTCTGTCTGTCTGTCTGTCTGTCTGTCTGTCTGTCTGTCTGTGAACACTTCAGTATGCTATCCTCTATGACAATGTTGCCCTGTGGTGCTCCAGACGTGCTGCTAGAAAAAGAGAAGCCTGGAGATGGGGAAGATGCCAAAGAAAAATTCCACTGAGGGGACTGGAGACAAGGATCCCTGAAGGGTTGGCACAGGATACTACAACATGGGGGGTGTAGAAATAGATCACTTGTTTACCGGGTGAATTGGGAGAACAATATCACTGATACTGCAAATATCAGTTTTTACACACACGCACACACACACACGCGCGCACGCACGCACTCACTCACGCACGCACGCATACAGAGAGAGAGAGAGAGAGAGAGAGAAAGAAGAATAGTACACTTTGAAAAATACGCTTGAAAGCGGACATATGGAACAGCAGTCGTTTGAGGGACAGACAGAAGTGGGGAGTGAATGATTGGATATCATAGACAAATGAATGTGATTACACACTGTTCTGCAAACACGCACACACTGTCTTTCCTACAGTGATATTCAAGTGAATAATGTGGTACACATACTGTCATTCATATAGTGGTGTTCATTTGTAAATAGTGTGGTACACATACCATCGTTTATATAGTGGTACTCACAATGAATAATGTGGTATAAACACCTTGCTTTTCATATAGTGGCGCTCACAGCGAATAATGTGGCACACACACTGTCCTTTATAGAATGGTGTGTACAGTGATAATGTGGCACACACACACTGTCCTTTATAGAGCGGTGTGTAGAGTGAATAATGTGGCCATACACACTGTCCTGTATAGAGCGGTGTGTACAGTGAATAATGTGGCACACACTCACTGTCCTGTATAGAGTGTTGGTGTACAGTGAATAATGTCGCACACACACACACACACACACACACTCACACACACACACCCCCACACACAACACACACACACACACACACACACACCACACACACCACTCACACACACACACACACCAACACACACACCACACACACACACACACACACACACACACACACACTGTCCTTTATAGAGTCTCGTGTACAGTGAATAATGTGGCACACACACTGTCCTTTATAGAGTGTTGTGTACAGTGAATAATGTGGCACACACACTGTCCTTTATAGAGTGGTGTGTACAGTGAATAATGTGGCACATACACACTGTCCTTTATAGAGTGGTGTGTACAGTGAATAAAGTGGCACCACACACACACACCACACACACGCACGCACGCACGACGCACGCACGCACGCACGCACGCACGCACGCACGCACGCACGCACGCACACACGCACACACACACACACACACACCTCTCTCTCTCTCTCTCTCTCTCTCTCTCTCTCTTTTATAGAGTGGTGTGTACAGTGAATAACGTGGCACACACATTCTCCTTTAAAGTGGTGGGTGGTACAGGGAATAATGTGGCACACACACACTGTCCGTTATAGGAGTAGTGTGTATAGTGAATAATGTGGCATACACACTGCCCTTCAAGAGCGGTGTGTACAGTGAATAAGTGGCACACACACACACTGTCCTTTATATAGGGGTGTGTACAGTGAATAATGTGGCACACACACTGTCCTTTATAGAGTAGTGTGTATAGTGAATAATGTGGCACACACACTGTCCTTTATAGACTGGTGTGTACAATGAATAATGTGGCACACACACTGTCCTTTATAGAGCGGTGTGTACAGTGAATATGTGGCATACACACTGTCCTTTATAGAGTGGCGTGTACAATGAATAATGTGGTACACTGTCGTTCATATAGTGGTGCTCACACTGAATGATGTGGTCTTCAACATTTTCCTTTATATAATGGTTTTCACAATAAATAATGTGGTACTCCCACTGTCCTTTATATATATATATTTTTTTTGTTCCATGAAAAGTGTGCAACATACACAGTCCCCCGTTATCAATGTGGTGCGTCTCTACTCTTCATATAGAACTGTCTCTCATATAGTCGTACACACACTGTCCTTCATACAGTGTTTTTCAAAGTGAATAATGAGAAGGATACGTTTATCCTTCATATAGTGGTGTTCACAGAAAACATGTGGTTTCTTCACTGTGATCACCGAATATTATGATGGCGTGTGGACCACATTCACTGTGAATACCATTATATGAAGGACATTTTGTGGACCCACGTTATTCCCTTCATGAAGAACAGTGAATAATATGGCACATACACTGTTCTTCATGAAGTGGTTCACTGTGTATAATGTGATACGAACACTGTCCTTTGTTGTAGTATTCTCGTAACCCACACACTATCCTACATATAGTGTACATATAGTCATAACGTGTCCTTCAACACATTGGTGTTGGCAGTAATATTGTGGTGCACATTCTGTCTTTCATATAGTTGTGTTCACAACGAATAATGTCATACACTATGATTTGTACAGTGGCGTTCACTGTGTGGTACGCAAACTGCCATTTCTTTAGTGGTGTTCACATCTGGTACACATCGTCATTCTTAGATGGGTGTTCATATCAATAATGTGGTACACACGCTGTTGTTCATTTGGTAGCGTTTACAGTGGATAAATAAGGTACACACACTGTTCTCCACATAGTAAAAAGTGTTCATTGTTCATTGTGATACAAAATTACCTTCGTATTGTGATGTTCACACAGAATAATATGGTATGCACACACTGTCCCTCGGGTAATGGTGTTCCCTCTTAATAATGTAGCTCCCTCGCTGTTTTTCATATAGTTGCTGTCACAGTTAACAATGTAAACATGCACACTATCCTCAATTTAGAAGAGTTCATGGTGACTAACTTGGTAACGAATGCTCTCCTCACCACCAGCAATACAACACAACATTGTCCTTCTTACAGTGTACCACTGTTTACCACTGAATAGTGTGGCCAACATACTCTAAACGGTGTTCACAGCGAATAATGTAATACAGTGGTCCTTCCCCTTGAATAGTGTGGTTCACACGCTATTTATCATGTAATGCTGTTCACGGTGATAATGAGATACATACGCTGCCCTTCATTCAGTGAGATTCACTGTAAGTAATGTGACCACACACACCACACACACACACACACACACACACACACCACACACCACACACACACACACAGCACACACACACACACTGTCCTCACATATAGGTGGTCACGGTGAATACTGTGACAAAAATCGCTGCCCTCACTGCAATGTCGTACCCACACTGTCTTTTCCATAGTGGTATTCACAGTGAATTATTGTGGTAGAACGCTGGCTTAGTAAACCGTGGTACGCACACCATACACTGTCCTCAAAAGGTCTAAAACTCGTCAATAGTCACCATTAGAAATCCTCTTCGGGAACATCAATATGCTTTCTTGGATTACAAATACACTCTGTTTAAGAGACACTGATAATGTGAAACATTTTAACAAGTGAAGTTTGTGAACATTTAGAAAACAGTTATCCAATCATCATTTGAACGTGTTTACGAAGTGGGTCCGTCATGGAATCCTCTGACAGTGGCTCTGTCTTTTTGTAATACCAGCTTTAAACGTCCGAAATCATATCATTTAGGGAAGGGGCTTCAATCTTTACCGCGGAATTATATGCAGTACTGAGGCTTTGACTTACATATATGATACATCAATTGATGTTTACAGATTTTTACTGCATGTTGATTCTATATCAGTCTTACAATCATTAGAGTGTTGGGACTGCAGAGTCAGAGAAGATTTGTTATTTGAGATAAACCATTTACTGCATTGTTTGATTCCTCAAGGCCTAGGAATTAATTTTTGTTGGGTTCCATCTCACTGTGGTTATAATGTGGAATGAAGTAGCAGACAGTCTGGCAGAAAGATCGAACAGTAACGCTGGGAATCCATTAGAAATCCCGTAGATTTGTCCGCTCGCGAATTAGTTCAAATTAAGGAAAGATACTAACACAAGAAATATTGTCGTAAAAAAATGTCTGATTTACCATCATGCTCGAAGCACATCGTTGGATTAATTTATAAATTATAGATGAATACTTTGGAACACTAATATTCTTATGGTACTACTTGTGTCTGCAGATAAAACATTTCTTGTCTGTCATCTTTTTTTTGAATGCCCGGTGTTGACCTTACTTTGTCAGGAGAAAGGTATTGCAATGAATAGTTTTTGATAATGTCATTTCTGTCTTATATTGTTTCATAGGTTGTTGAGATTGCCATAGCTGTTTTCCCAGTTACAGGTTGCAAAATGTTTTTAAAGATTAACAAGTTTTTATTCCTTTAGGGTATTTCTGTTACCCTAAATATCATATCTAAGATAGGGATTGAAAAGTACTAAAATAGGTGATAAGCTGCGTGTGTTGATTTTCTTGTTGTTGTTTTGTTCCAAATTTAATTATGATGTGTTAGTCCAATATCATCCCGCTATGAAAAGACGGCTAAATAAAACCACTGTGGCTGAATACAGACCTCAAATTAATACCAAGGCATACTTACTTTCCTTCATATAATGGTGATTGCAGTGAAAAAGGTCGCACAGTACGCTGTCCTTTATATTATGGTGAATAATTAGTACAAAAATGTCTTCCCTATAATGTTTCACAGTGAATAATGTGATACACTCAATTACCTTCACAGTGAATAATGTGGTGCACACACAGTCCTTCATATAGTGGTGTTCACAGTGAATAATGTGTACACACACGTCCTTCATATAGTGGTGTTCACAGTGAATGATGTGGTACACACACAGTCCCTTCATATAGTGTGTTCACAGTGAATAATGTGGTATACTCACTGTCCTTCATATATTGGTGTTCACAGTGAATAATGTGGTACACACACAGTCCTTCATATAGTGATGTTCACAGTGAATAATGTGGTGCACACACAGTCCTCATATAGTGGTGTTCACAGTGAATAATGTGGTGCACCACAGTCCTTCTATAGTGGTGTTCACAGTGAATAATGTTTGTACACACACAGTCCTTCATATAGTGGTGCTCACAGTGAATAATGTGGTATACACACTGTCCTTCAGATAGTGGTGTTCACAGTGAATAATGTGGTACACACACAGTCCTTCATATAGTGGTGTTCACAGTGAATAACGTGGTGCACACACGGTCCTTCATATAGTGGTGTTTCACAGTGAATAACGTGGTGCACACACGGTCCTTCATATAGTGGTGTTCACAGTGAATATGTGGTACACACAGTCTTCATGTAGTGGTGTTCACAGTGAATAATGTGGTACACACCACGGTCCTTCATATAGTGGTGTTTCACAGTGAATAATGTGGTGCGCACACGGTCCTTCATATAGTGGTGTTCACAGTGAATAATGTGGTGCACACACGGTCCTTCATATAGTGGTGTGTTCACAGTGAATAATGTGGTACACACACAGTCCTTCATATATGGTCTTCACAGTGAATAATGTGGTACACACACTGTCCCTTCATGTAGTGGTGTTCACAGTGAATAATGTGTATACACTGTCCTTCATATAGTGGTGTTCACAGTGAATAATGTGGTACACACAGTCCTTCATATAGTGGTGTTGTTCACAGTGAATAATGCGGTGCACACACACAGTCCTACAGATGGTGGTATTCACAGTGAATAATGTGGTGCACACACAGTCGCTTCATATAGTGTGTTTCACAGTGAATAATGTGGTATACACACTGTCTCCTTCATATAGTGGTGTTCACAGTGAATAAGATGTGTGCACACACACCTTCATATAGTGGTGTTCACCAGTGAATAATGTGGTGCACACACCTGTCCTTCATATAGTGGTGTTCACAGTGAATATGTGTACACACACAGTCCTACAGACGGTGGTATTCACAGTGAATAATGTGTAACAACACGATGTCGTTCAGATGGAAGTGTTCGAAGTGAATCATGTGGTACACACAATGTCCTTCATCTAAATATTTTCACAGTGACTGATATACACGCTTGTCCTAACATATAAGTGGCGTTCACAATGATGAATATCATTCGCAATTGTTCTTCATTTAGTGATTTTCACACTTAGTAGTGTGTAGGTACCCACGCTGTGTGATGGCTCAGTGTGCTGTCACCTCTCCCTTTCACTGCTGCTTGATGCCCTACCGAAAAGGGAGCAGAATGGTTCCGGTCTTTCCCTGTCATTATAGATCCTGTCCACCAGCAAGACCTCGTGGCACACACGTCACCTGGGAACTTACGAGTCCATGCCAGACGACAAGAGATTCGGGGTCAGTCTACAGTCGCTGGGGCATGAAGGCCCACCTGCGTGTGGATATGTCCTGGTAAACCTATGGACACGAACCAACTTCCCCAGCTATGGGTCCAATGACTTGGAACCCGCTTGTTGGATGGCGAGGGTCAGAGACAAACGCTAAAGAGTAAGACCTTGGAAAGAGCCCCTAAGAAGGCGGTTGGTCCGACACACTATGAACACCTTGTGACCTCCTTTCTGCTGCGTTTTGGCATCATAGCTGTACATGGCCGTCGGACGAGAAAGAACTGAAGAGCAGAACTGTAACGCCTGCACCAGGCAATGAAAAAAAAAAGCAAACAGCTTGGGTGGATGGCAACCTGGAACGATCAGAACGATGTGTCCTGGCCTTTCTGACGACCTCCAGTAAACTGACGATGCCATGAAAACAGCCATCATCGACCGCGAGCTGAAGAGGTTCAACCATTGACATCGCCGCGCTGCACGTAGCCAGTATCAAGAGGTACCTGCAAAGGACCACCTGTTCTTGCTCGGGTGACTTCAATGTCCGAATTGTTGGCAGACCACAGCTCCTGCCCCGTTGCATCGGCCCGCTTCGGGCATCGGCAAGCTCAAAGAGACACGAGGAAACGGACAGCGGCTACTTGACTTTGCTCATTCCACGACCCTCTGTATCACGAAACACCTTCTTCCCCAACCAAGCCAGACCACAGAGTGTCCTGGAGGCACCCCTGCCCGTCACTACTTGCATCAGCTGGACTTCGTAATCACCTGAAGACCCTTACCTCAACCATGAGACGTCACCCGCAGCTACCACAGTGATATCTGCGACACTGACCACCTCCCTGTACAGCAACGCAAAGGTGCGTGTTGGGCACAGCACATCCACTACTTCAAGCAGTAGGGACATCCTCATAGCAACACAACCATGTACACATCGACCGGATCCTGCGTGAACGCTTTGCCAAAGCCAATGACAATAAGATCCCTAGAGGCACCCCCGACAGAACAGCGCTTCATTATGGTGGAATCACACCCGCGATTGCCATCTACCGATCCGCCCTCAGACACCTATGGGAAAACACAGTCGAGAAAGAATGAAGACTGTGTTTTGAAGCAGGAACTCGTGGGGATGGAGCCTGCAAGTGCTACTAAGTGATCGGCACTCCTCAATACAAAAGAGATCCCTCAAGATAGACGCTATCTACAATACATAAAGATTCTAGCAACACCCAGTGGATCTCGCCAGTAGATTGCGCCAATTAGCACTGGCTGAACTTGTGCCAGTGCATCCAGCTCTCCGATGACACAGCAAACATCCGCACTGTTTGCAAGGTCATGGAGAAAGACGGTCGTCCCTAGCGCCATCAAGATCGCTGTTTTCTAATCTCTCACACTGGGGGAGTTCACCCACCTTGAGAAACTCCAGCAGGCCCATCGTCTTGCTAGCCTGGTAAATCTCTGTTGCAGCGACGAACATTCTGGCAGAGGTCAACAAAAACGGGCAAGGAGTTCTCTGCTTATCACTCCATGAGCTTCTGCTGCAGTGTTAGGAGGAACGGACCATACCTCCAGTACATGCGCATGCCAGCAACATCACGCTATCCGAGAACGAAGATTACCGCAGCAACCTGTAATAACATCGCAGATAGCCCCCTCCCCCAGCCATTGTTGACAAAGCCGTCGCCTCATCGTCCCTCACAGCGCTGCAGACTCCGGTCGCTGAATGAGTGTACCCAGAGGCACAGTGCGGTACAGACGCTGCTAGTCCGCCGATCGACAAGAATATTTCCCTGAGTCAGGCTACGAGGAAACTGCCCAAGTATAGACGTTCCATATGTATCAGGTCAGTTTCATCGACCATGACCAAGGCGGTTCGAACTTGTGTCAGGGTCAGGCCTCTTCGTTCACACTCCGGGAGGGAATTTGACCCTCCTCCCCCCCAACCGAGCCGAACCCCCCCCCAACCCCCCATTTTTCTGAAGATGGATCACATCCTTTCCGTGACAACATGATTAGCACTGGTCCATGACGACGGGTTCATCTTCAGACGCCATTCACGGAACAAAATCGTCGTGCTCAAACAAGGGCTCGTGCTTGAGCTGACACTCTTCGGCGTCTTCATTTTCCCTGACTTGCTGTCGTGACGCCTTTCCGACAGTCTGAAGTCGGCATTTATCACGTCCGCACATCAGGCCTGACCTGGAAAGCCTCTTCAACCTGGTGGCACTCCAATGCAAAGATAATGTTTTGCGGAGCAAGTCCTCAGTAGGGAGACGCTCTCTTCAGCAGACAACGCCGCCCTCACTGCCCACACCGAGAAGCGCTACAACGGCTTCGAGTCACCTTCATTCGCTGATGCCTGCACCGAGTGTGGCTTCACTACATCCCTAAGAAACAAATGTCATGGGTTAAGAGTCAGCCGCGCCCGCCGGCCTCTCTATGGCAGTCGATCACCCCCTCGATAGGTTGGTCTGGAACAACNTCTTCTCTTTTCCTCTCTTTCTCTCGCTCTCCCTCTCTCCTCCATACCATGCGCGCGCGCGCGCGCCGCGCCGCGCACCACCCACACACCCCCACACACAACACACACACACACACACACACGCACACCACCACAGAATCGTGTTGGTGTGTGTGTGTGTGTAAATATAGGGAAAGAGACTTCTTTGAGAGGAACGTTTTAAATGGAAACAGTTACGGTACTTTTCCACTACAGCGCGTACACACCCAACAACACACACACACACACACACACACACACACACACCGCTCGCGCGCGCGCGCAACACCCCCACACCACACCCCACACACAGCACAGCACACATACACACCACAACACACACACACACACACAACACCAGAGAGAGTAGTAGAGAGAGATCGAGAGAGAGAGAGAGCTATTGGCCGAAGGAGAGAGTTTACGTCTTCATAAGGAGAGGTTCCCCGTTTTTTCCTGAGTATGTCCCACCTTGATTCGATCTTTGACTTTCTTAGAAATATATATTTTTCATCAGATCAATTGAGTTTTTTGTTTTTTTTCCCCCTAACATATTAAAGTAAAGGTTTGAAACACAACTTCCTGTGTGCTTTTAAAAAGGGTTTGGTGTGATTTTGTGTGTGTTTTGTTTGTGTGTGTGTGTGTGTGTGTGTGTTGTTGTTGTTGTTTTTGTTGTCGTCGTTTTCGGTTGTTTGATTGGTGAAGTGAGTTTTTTTTTTTTTTTTTTTTTTTCTTAAGCCCGGTAGCTGACTTTAAATTAACGCCGTGACCGCCCTGAAATGTCCCTCGCCTGGCGGGTAGGTAAAACAACGATACCATACCTAACTCTGTGGTTTTCTTGAACGACGTGAGCCAGGGTGTTTCAGGTGGGGGGGGGGGGGGGGGAGTCAGGCAAGCTTATTACCGGCTTTCGAGGCTAGTATGGGCTCCCGTGGGTGATGTGCGTGCAAGCAAGTCGGGTCGTTGTGTGGCTCGGGGTTTCCAGCCCTTTCAGTGTGCGGTGTTGGTGTTTGTCGCCGCGGTCCTTCAACCAACAACACACACCGTCAGCCACTCTGCTCAGGGTATCTATCGACCGCAATTCATCACAAGACGTTCTTCTGTTGTTCAGCGTAGATGCTTGAACATATGGAGGAGTTGTGATGAAGGGAGGTACGGAACGAACAACCAAAGCCATCAAATCAAAACAGACGAAACAAACTTGACGCAAAACGAAGAAAAAGGAGAAAAATGAACAATAAAGAACAGAAAAAGAAAGTGGGTTGTGGGGGTGTGGTGGTGTGGGGGGAAGAGAAAAGGAGCGTCACCTGGAAATAATTATTTTCCTTTCTGGTCTCCACCCTCTCTCTCTCCCTCTCTCTCTCCTCCTCTCCTCTCTCTCTATCTCTCTCTCTCCTCTCTCTCTCTCTCTGATTACTGTGGCTTACTGATTTGGCAAGGGGCATTAACTTTGTACAACGATCAGTTTCTATTTTGTTTCAAGTCCTCCATGCCCGCAAAGGGGGTCGCAGGATTAAAACTCTTTGTAACATCTTTGTGTGTGTGTGTGTGGTGTGTGTTGTGTGTGTGTTGGTGTACTTGTTGTCCGATTCTGGTGGAGTTTTCCTGTTGTCCCCGACATCGGGGTAGGTAGCCGACCTATGGAGTATGTGCGTGCGCGCGTAGGCGGCGTGTGTTTATGAGAGTGAATGCATAGTCGGAGTATGAGGGTGTGTCTCTGTTGTGTGTGTGGTGTGTGTGACAGAGAGTGCAGTTTGAGTGTAGTGAGGTATAGGTATTGAGATGCATATAGAAATCTGCCGTGGGCAAAAACGCGCGTCGTGGTTAAAGTCAGCACGCTGCGCATTTGTTGTGCGCTTTTGTTGTAAAACTGTGAATTCCACCTGTAATGTTTTCCTTAAAGCAGCTGCCGCCAGCAGAGTGCGTTAGATCTTCCCTCACCGTCAATGGAGATATGCCCATGTCCCCCGGGGTCCTCTTTTGTGTTGGGTTGACACTCAGTTATCATATTCTTTAAAGGAAAACTGTTCACCTGTCATTCCCTCCCCCCTGGCCCTCTCCCTCTTCCTTCTCTCTCCCTCTCCTCTTCCTCTCTCTCTCCTCTCTCTCTCTCTCTCTCTCTCTCTCTCTCTCTCTCTTCGGTTGGGGTGAGGGGGGCGGGTGGGGGGGGGGGGGGGGCGGGAGCGGGCTGTGTGTGATGGGGGGAGGGGGGTGGTTGGGTTTGTGTGTGTAGAAGAGACGAGGATGGGGTTTGGGGCTCTTTGTGGTGTGTTGGTGGTGTGTGTGTTGGTACAGTAACATCTGTTTCTTCCCAACGCGCGCGCGCCGCGCGCGCGCTACACACACACACACACACACACACACACACAGCACACACACACACCCCACACACACCAACACACACCTCCCACCCCCCACTGGCGGTCCTGTAGGCACTTCGTGTGGCAGGCGGCACAGTAGGTCACAGGTACCATAACGTTTTTATTGCCTTAGTAGCGCCGCCCCCCCCGCCCCCCCCCCCCCCCCGCCCCTACTGACGTCACTGTTCCTCTCCTCCCCCACCCACCCTCCTCTTCCTCCTGCTCGCTCCCACCTTCTCCTGTCTCCTTCCACTTTTGCTCCCCTCTTCTCTTTCTTCCACCCTCCTTCTCCCCCTTCAGCCCCCCCCCCCCCCCCCCCCCCCCCCGTCCCCTCCCCTTCCCCTTCTTCTTCTTAGCCTTACTGGCAGGTTTTGAGTCACAGATGTTCCGATTGGAGTACTTAGAATCTTGTTTTGTTAAAAATCAGCGAGATCCCTCTCTCTCTCTTCGCTCTCGTCTCTCACTCAGTCTCGGTCTCTCTCTCTCTGTCTCTCTCGTCTCTCTCGCTCTCTATCTCTCTCTCTCTCTCTCTCTACTCTCGCTTCCCCAGTGCTCTTTCTCTTCCCCACTCTCTCTCGGAGAGGGAGGGACATTTGAACCGGTCACAGAGACAAATGGAGGGCGTTGCATCTCTGGATCAACGACCAACATTACTAGCCTATCGCTCTTTCATCTCTCTCTCTCTCTCTCTATCTCTCTCATCTATCACACACATTCACAACTCACACTCACAAGCAGCTCAACGAACGGCCACAGACCCACGCACGCGGCTGCGCGCGCGCCCGCGCACCCGCGCACACACCCACACACAAACACACACTGTTCTGGACGGATAGTGACGATGGTATGGCATTGATGTCTAGTTCCAGCGACGAGACAAAAAATAATGATCGAGAAAAAAAAAGAACGGGGGTGGGGGCGGTGGGGGGCCCCCCGGGGGGGGCAGAACAGATTAACAGCAGCTATGATCTTTTTTCAAACTTACAACAGGTGGAACAGCCAATGACAGCAACAGCAGCAGCAATAACAACAACAACAAACATGTGCCTCACCATTCACGTGCTGGCATGGAAAAAAGTAAAATGCCAGATGTTCTGTTGGCGGGGCAATCTGCTGATTTTCAGTGAAGGGGAAGAAGAAACTGATCACGAAAAAGAAATTTTCCAGCATTTTGTTTTTCTGGGGATATGGGATGGGACGGGGATCGGGGGGGGCCGTCGGTGACATGGGGGTGACTGGCTGGGTGGCTTGGCTGGTCTGGGCTGGCTTGGTTGTGTTCGTTGGTTGGTTTGGTGTTTATCATTGTGAGTTAGTTTTTGTTTGGTTATTTGTTGTGTTGTAGTTTGTCGTTCTGTTATGTTTATTGTGAGTGGGTGTGTTGTGTGTGGGGTGTGGTGTGTATGTGTGTGTGTGATAGTGTGTGTGTGTGTGTGTGTGTGGTTGTTTGAGGGAGAGAGAGAGAGTGCGTCAGGGAGCTATGTGTGTGTGTGTGTGTGTGTGTGTGTGTGGTGTGGGGTGTGCCTCCGTCTCTCTCTCTCTCT
>JADBJO010005691.1:27500-35496 GCA_016801955.1 Conus betulinus | reverse complement strand
TCGTCTTCTCTCCGCTCTGCCACGTGGTACGTAATGTTCTCCGGAGCGTGTGAAAGCCACATTGTCTCCCTCCGACTTTCCTTTGAGTATGTTGCGCAGTAGTGGCAGCAGTTTGGTACTAGAGCACGCCAGTGGAGCAGCTGACGTGCAGTGTACGTACACACGCTTCGCAGGGAGGGATGAGGCGACAACAGCAAGCCAACCACCTCGACACTTCCAGTGCAAATAGGCCACGTGCTGAAAAAGAAGAAGAATAGAAGAAGAAGACGAAGAAGAAGGGAGGAGGAGGAGGAGAAGAAGAAGAAAAAGAAAGAAAGAAAAAAAATAAAGGGAAAAGAAAGAAGAAGAACAAGAAGAAGAAAGAAGGAAGAAAAAAAGAAGAAAAAAAGAAGAAGAAGAACAAAGAAAGACAGACAGAAAGAAGAAAGAAGATGGTAGTAGTAATGGTCGAACAAATGAGATTTCAGTGAGAGGGAAGGGAGGGAAGAGGGTGGAATGGGGGGGGGGGGGGGGGGGCGGGGGGGGGGGGGGGGGGGATGTGGGTGGTAACGAAGAATGTAAAACTTTTCCATTCGTTGTGGTGGTGATGTTTTGCCCGTTTTGTTTTGTTTTGGGTGGGTTGGTTTGGCTTTTGGCCGTTGGTTTTGAAGAGAGGAACAAGGGGGATGGGGGTTTGTTTTGAAGAAAGAAAAGTGGGCGAGGAGAGACGGGACGGGGGGGGGGGGGGGGGGGGGGGGTGGGGGGGGCGGAATGGGGCAGATATTCGCCGAGGAAGGAGGTAGGAGGAGGGGGGTGTTTGGGAAAAGGGGGGGGAACCTGGGGGGGGGGTATAATTCTTCTCAAGAGGTAGGGAAGGGGGGTAGACGAAATGGGTTATTGACCCTCTCGCAGGTAAAACAACAACAATCTCAAAAGCCACTTTTTGAAATACAGTTACTCGGAAAAACCCTATCTCTTCAAATCACACACACAACACACACACACACCACACACACACACACCACACACAAACGCAGTCAGGCATACAGACAGATCTCGTATATGTATATATATATTGTCTTTTCTTTTCGTTTTATTTTCCCTTCTTCGTACGCAGGCTGATACTCCTGCGGACACTCCCACTATAGAGACAAGGATTTAATCCCATCTACCCAACAAAAGGGGTGGAGGTATGTGTGTATGACCGTTTTTTTTTTTTTTGTTTTTTTTTTTTTTTTTTTTTTCCCCATCCCGCCATTAAGGCAGCCAGTACTTCAACTTCGGGGAAGGTCTCGTACTATAAACACACAGACAGATAGATGGATTCCGTTGATCAACATTTGTGTTTGTTGACGCGAGTTTGTCCGCATCCCGTAAACTGTCGGGCGATTTGGTCAACACCCCCCCACCCCCCCCCCCCCCCCCCCCCCCCCCACCCCCATTTGCAACCAGTACCCTTGTCCCCAAACAACAACAAAAAACAAAGGACAAGCAAGAAGAAAGACAAACTGCGGGCAAGTAAAACCTGTTGAAGAAAGCGTTAACAAAATGAAAGCGGGCGAGTAACTCTTGACGGTCGTTTATTAGCCGTTGCCGCGATCAAACAAAAAAAAAAAAAAGAAAAAAAGAAAAAAATCCGAGAAGCAAAGGTTGAAAAGTAGGAGAAGGCAGAGGGCGTGTTGTTGGTTGTTGTTGGTTGTGTTTGTGTTGTTTTTTGTTTGTTTTGAAAGGAAATTTGAGCGGTGGTAAACAGTTCTCAAGCGGTGGTAAACAGTCTCATATTTCTCTCTCTCCTCTCTCTCTCTCTCCTCTCTCTCTCTCTCTCTTTGAAACATTGTTCGCAGCAGCGGCGGCAACCGTGGCGATCGAGTTTTGCACTTCGGTACACAGAGGCAAGCCCTCTTACTCTTGGGGCTTCGAGGAGATTTGCTTCCGTCACTTTTCTTTCTTCTTCTCAGTCTTAGCACACTTTTGTGCTCTTGTGTGTGAGTTTCAGGTTGTGTGGAGGTTTGGTTAGTTTATGTGTTTGTGTGTGTGGGGGGGGGGGGGGGTTGGTGGGGTGTGTGTGTGTGGGGGACAACTTGATTGCTCAGGTGAGATAAGGAATGCCACAAGTTTGGGGGGGGGGGGGGGGAGATTCCTTACTCCCCTCCCCCCCCCCGCCCCCGCTCCTCTCTCTCTCTCTCTCTCTTCTCTCTCTCTCTCTCTCTGTCTCTCTCTCTCTCTCTCCCACCTTTCTTTTTGTTTCGTTTGTTTTTCATTATCACAGTAATGGTGAAAGTTTTTTTTTTTTTAAATTAAACGCTGACACTGGAAAAAAAAAACAACTCTTCTGTCAAGCATTTTGGCCTCTCTCTCTCTCTCTTCTCTCTTCTATCTCTCTCTCTCTCTCTCTCTCTCTCTCTCTCTCACTCTCTACCACACTTCTTTTTGTTTGTTTGTTTTTCATTCAATAACAGTCATGGTGAAAAGTTTTTTTTTTTTTTTTTTTCAAAGTAAAAGCTGCACTGGAAAAAAAAAACAACTTTTTGCAAGCATTTGCGCTGTCCTCTCTCTCTCCTCTCTCTCTCATCTCTCTATCTCTATCTCTCTCTCTCTTCTCTCTCATTATTAAGGGCCAGATAGTTGGGAGAGTTCTTTTTTGTTTGGTTTTCAATTGAGTTGAGTGTTTTGGAAGAAAACGTGGAAGAAACGTAGGAAAGGAAAAAGTATGCTCACGTAAATGATAACATTTTACATCTCTCTCTCTCTCCTCTCTTCTCTCTCTCTCTCTCTCTATCTCTCTCACACAACACACACACACACACACACACACCACACACACACCAACACACACTCACACACACTCGCGCCGCTGCGCGCGCGGGTCACACACACACACACAACACAAACATACGCACGCCACGCACGCACGCGCGCACGCACGCACACCAACACACACAACACCAATCACTACACCAACACACACACACTCCTCTACCTCTCTCTATCTCTCTCTTACACCACAACATACACACTAACACACCCAAAAAACACACACACACACACACCCTCCTCTCTCTCCCCTCCTTCTCCCATGCACAAGAATAAATCAACCCAATGAAATTGGGGGGTAGATATTAGTCCTGTGATGTACGCACTGTGATGTGTAGTGCGTTGTGCAGTTTCCTTTGTTCGCATGCAGGATGATTTTCCTTCAAGGGGATCGGATGAGTTCTTGTGTTCGTATGATATGTGTGTATACGCGTCTCATTGGGCAAGAGATTAAGTAAAGCTTTCGTGTGATTTGCGCGTGAAGTCTGTGTGGCCTGTAAGGTCATTGTACAAAGAAAGGAGCGCATTAGGAGTATGAGTAGCCTATAAGGGTCATTGTCTGTCCAAAGAAAGGAGCGCGCTTTAGGAGTCAGTGTAGCCTGTGAGAGTCATTGTCTGTCCAAAGAAAGGAGCGCTTTAGGAGTCTGTGTAGCCTGTGAGAGTCATTGTCTGTACAAAGAAGGAGCGCATTAGGAGTATGTGTAGCCTTAAGGGTCATTGTCTGTACAAAGAAAGGAGCGCATTAGAAGTCTGTGTAGCCTATAAGTGTCATTGTCTGTATAAAGAAAGGAGCGCATTAGAAGTCTGTGTAGCCTATAAGGGTCATGGTCTGTACAAAGAAAGGAGCGCATTAGAAGTCTGTGCAGCCTATAAGGGTCATTGTCTGTACAAAGAAAAGGAGCGCATTGAGAAGTCTGTGTAGCCTTTAAGGGTTCATTTTCTGTACAAAAGAAAGGAGCGCATGAGAAGTCTGTGTAGCCTTACAGGGTCATTGTCTGTACAAAGAAAGGAGCGCATTAGGAGTATGTGTAGACCTTTAAGGGTCATTGTCTGTACAAAGAAAGGAGCGCATTAGGAGTACGTGTAGCCTTTAAGGGTCATTGTCTGTACAAAGAAAGGAGCGCATTAGGAGTATGTGTAGCCTTTAAGGGTCATTGTCTGTACAAAGAAAGGAGCAAAACGAGGAAGGCCTTTCTGTTTTTGGTGGCTATTTCAACAACAGTGTATGAAGTGTGCATCTTCTCACCCACCCACCCCGCATTCCCTACCTTCCGCACGCACGCACGCGCGCGCGCACGCACACACACACACACACACACACACACACACACACACACACACATACACACACACACGGAGTTGCCGGTATATTCATCTTGAAAGAAGGGTGGAAGTGGGGAACTGGGAGAGAAGGGGGGGATTGGGGGTGGGGGGGGGGGGGGGGGGGAGGTGGAGAGGGAGGGGGCCGACGAAATGGGAAAGGATTGTTGTTGACTTGAAATCCGCGACCCAGAGGTGCGCCGGAAGCGATGGAGATGAAGGAGGCGGATGAGAGGACGGTGTGGTGGAAGGGGAGTGGGGGGGGGGGGGGGGGGGGGGGGGGGTTGATGGTTTTCCGGAAAACTGCCGCCGCTCAAGGATGATGTTTAGAGAAGGAGTCTGTTCCTCCCCTCCTCCCCCCCCCCCCCTCCCCCCCCCCCCCCTCCCCCCCCCCCCCCTCCGTCGCTAGACGAGGACGGGGGTGGGGGTGGGGGGGCTATAGTCTCTCTCTGGGGTAGTATTGAGGTCACTACCCCTTTCACCTCTTTCTCCCCCCTCCTCACACCCCTTCTTATGTCCCCCACCCCCACCCCCCTCCCTATGTTCCTCTTTCGCTCTTCCCTCCTAGTTGGCCGTTCGGGTGGGGTGGGGTGTGTGTGTGTGTGTGTGGGGGGGGGGGGGGGGGGGGGGGCTTAGCACAGGCGGCAGGAAAGTGAGGGTGGGTAGCATTGCCAAGAACAATAGAGAGCAGCGAAGAAGACAGGTCTCGCGCTCCTCCTCCCTCCTCCTCCGTCCCATTGTTGCAACCCACCACTCGCTCACTCACCCACCTCCCAGTTTAGTGACTGACTGAGCTGCTGGTGGTGGTATAGTAGTCGGGTTGGGTCCCCCAAAAGACTTGACCAAGCTGATCAACCCAAACTGCTGGTTTTGAGCCTGTCTTCAGAGGTGGTGGTGGTGGTGATGATGGTGGTGGTGGTTGGGGAGGGGGGAGGGAGGGAGGTGATGGGGAAGGAGGAGGAGGAGGAGCGGGGGAATGGGAGAGGGGGTGGGGGGTTGTGTTTCCTCCATTCCTGTCGCCCGTTTTCCCCCTCTGAGTGGAAGGCGACGAGAGTGGTGGAAGGCACTGGTTTGTGCTCTGGAGTTTTTATTAGTGAGTTAACAGTTTGGGTTGAATTAAAAAAAAAAAACAAAAACCGCCACAATAGCTTGTACACGCAGAAAATCAGGTCAACAGTTTCTTCAGCCCAGTATTTATGTATACGTGGGAGACGAAGAAACGAATTTAAGGACTAGAGACATTGTGTCGCCCTTCAGTGGGTTATGGAAACTCTCTCTCTCTCTCTCTCTCTCTCTCTCTCTTCTCTCTGTGTCTGTGTGTGTGTGTGTGTGTGTGTGTGGTGTGTGTGTGTGTGTGTGTGTGTAGAAACGATATACCTGCTAGTGTTGTCATGGGTCTTATCACATGTATCTCCCTTAGCCCGCTTTGAGTCTTGGACATCGTTTCTTCTTCTTCTTCTTCTTCTTCTTCTTCTGCTGCTGCTGCTTCTGCTTCCTCTTCTTCTCTTTTTTCTTCTTCTTCTTCTTCTTCTTCGTCCCCGTCGTGGTGCGTCTCCTCCTCCTCCTCCTCCTCCTCCTCCTCCTCCTCCTCCTTTTCTTCTTCTCTTCTTCTCTTCTTCTTCTTCTCTTCTTCTTCTAAGGGTACTGGGACTGAGGACTGGGGCTTCGTGTGGACATTTCAAACTAAGAACGAGCAGCTTAGCCTAATACATATGTGCAGACCTGCATATTATGATGCTCTCTCTCTCTCTCTCTCTCTCTCTCTCTCTCTCTCTCTCTCTCTCTCTCTCTCTCTCTCGTGAATTCATGGGCACCAAATATAGTACAGTAGACCACATATTCACTCTGTACGCCTTAGTATGAAAATATTTACTAACAAAATCTAAATTGTATGTTGCATTTATTGATTTCCAGAAAGCTTTACGATTCAGTCAACAGAAATGTTCTGTGGTATATTCTGAGGGAAATGGTGTAAATGGAAGTTGTATGCAGCTGTTCATGGAATGTACGAGTCTGTTCTTGCATGTGTCCGAGAGGAAGGAGCTTATACCGACTATTTCAGCTGCCCCCTGGTAGTGAAACAAGGGTGTTTGCTTAGCCCACTGTTGTTTACATTCTTCATAAACGAATTAGCGATAGAGATATCAGGGGCAGGGAAACATGGAATACAAATGATACCTGGGGCTGCTGACTTATTTCTGATGCTGTTCGCTGATGATATTATTCTCCTCGCAGATACGCCTGTTGGTTTACAGAATCAATTAGACACTTTGAAAAGGGAATCAGATAGGTTGAAATTAACATTGAATCTAAACAAAACTAATGCAGTGTTTTTTTTAGGAATGGCGGTTACTTGTCAAAATATGAAAGATGGTTTTTATGGTGGAGAAGAAGTTGAAGTGACAAGTAGCTATAAATACCTTGGGATGTTCATCACAACAAAGTTAAGCTTGAGAAAATGCTGGTTTGAGATGTGCCGAAAAGGGTTTATAGATATTTTGAGAACTATGAAGAAATTGAACTCCGATGATGTAAATCTATTTTGGAAATTATTTGATGCACAGATACAGCCTGTTTTGATATATGCAACAGAAATTTGGGGCGTGTTGGATAATATCGAAATGGAAAAAGTTCATACTCACGCGATGAAGCGTATCATCCACGTACCCATGCACGCATCAAATAAAAATGGTTTACGGTGAAAGTGGACGATACCCTCTCTTTATTGCCACTTATGTTGGATGTATTAAAATACTGGTTGAAATTAGCAAGCCTACCAATAACCAGACTCTGCGGTCAGGCGTATGAAATGCTCATGCTGCAACATGAAAGTGGAAAATTCAACTGGGTTTCCTATGTTAAGAAAATATTGACAGAGACTGGTTTTGGCATGGCTTGGTTGTCACAAGGAGTCGGTAATAAAGCAGAATTCATTTCAGAATTAAAGGGCCGTTTAATTTGTTCTCATAAACAAAACCGGCATGCGGGCATGGATGAAAATGATAAATACGACTGGTTTCTCTCATTTAAAAGCAATCTCGTAGCAGAGAAATATCTTAACATTGTAACGCATAAATGGCATAAATATAGTTTAGCAAGATTTCGAACCAGAACGCTTGGTCTCTGCGCCAAACCAAAAATGGTTCGAGAGATCAAATAATAAATCTTGTCTCGTGTGTAAAGAAAGAGACAGTGTTGAGAATGAAGTACATTTTGTGTTTGATTGTGCTGCACACGCCAGTATCCGTAGAGGGTGCACATTTTTCAGTGAATCAGTTTGGTCAAAAAAGAGATTTAATAACGATTTTAGCAAGTGAAAAAAACGAAAAAAACTGTAGCAGAATTTGCGAAGTATGTCGCAGAAGCGAGTACATTTCGTAAAAAGCATAGCACGAATGAGTAAGATGATCACTTCCTTAAAGATACATTGTTATGTTCATAACCTGATAGCCTACGTCAGTGGTATATTGTGTATGCGTGCGCGCACGCGCTTGCATTTGTGCGTGCCTTACATGCGTGCGTTTGTATTTGTGTGTGTGTGTGTGGTGTGTGGTGGGGGGGGGGGCGCGTGCGTGCGTGGGGTGGGTGTAAGAGGTGTGTGAGTGCGTGCGTGCGCGTGCGTGTGTGTGTGTGGAGCGTGTGTGTACGTGTGTGTGTGTGTGTGTGTACGTGTGTGTGTGCATGTGTGTGCATGTGTGTATGTTCATGTGAATTGGTGAGTGTTTGATTCATTGATCTTTCTTTTGTAACAGTTATATGTCAAGGAGTACTTGTAACATCACAAAGGAAGTCTGCACTGGTTTCTTGTTCAGTCGCTGTTGTGAGCCGCTATGGCTAGACCCTGACTTATGATACCCCCTTGCCAACAGGGCATTTGCTAATG
>JADBJO010005691.1:0-15000 GCA_016801955.1 Conus betulinus | reverse complement strand
ACCCGGTAAGGAACTTCTGGTCAAGCCATGTTGGGGCAGTGAACCATGTGAAAAAGGATGAAAAACAAAAAAAGTATGAAGTGCATGACAAGAAATTCGTTTGATGTGTTAAAGTGAATTCGTGAAAAACATTTGAAAATTTCCTGGAAAATGTGAATGGGTGGACCGGGTAGCGAAGGTGAACTGGGGCACAAACTTTTGGTGCCAGATGGCTGTAGCCCCCCCCACTACCCAACCATCAGCCATTTCTGTCTCTACCAGCTGATGGGAGGGTTGCTGCACAGATATGTGATGATGATCTGCAGGATTGGTATGGTCTGTAAAGATTTGTTATGTGGTTGAACATTGAAGAGTGGCAGTAGTGGGCTTGCTGGTGGTGCCTCTGACTTCTCATGCGAATCTTCCGGTAAGATGCAAAAGTATGTGCTGTGACGTCGGCAGCGCTGAGCATGATGGGAGCGACCACTGTGCATGTTCCAGAACAAAACAAAGAGCAGTCAGACTGGCGAGATCAAGAGCTGAATAAGGAAAGGAAAGGAGGGGGGGGTTGCGGGGAAGGGGAGGGGACTATGTCCTTGGCTATACACTGCTTATTTGGTCTCTTTGGAGATGTTTTATCTGAGCTGTCACTGTTTTGTATTTTGTAGAGCTTTAAATGGTAAAAGTTAGGGGGAAAAAAAAAAAGGTTTTAACCCATATTTTTTCAATCAACAGTTAGTGTAGGTGGTAAACTGTACTTCAAGGTTGCAAAGGTTTTGGTTTACTTGTTTTGTAAACAGTTCCAAAAGCATAACATAATTGAATGAGTTAGCAATACATATCGATGCCATGCTTTCAAAAATAGTTTTGGGGTTACGCCTCAATTTGCGATAAACTTTCCAGATTACTAGGAGGGCCTCGGTTCTGTTTCAGGATTGGAGGGATGCTCACAATGCAGCTTCAAGATTTTTTTTTTTGGGGGGGGGGGGGGGGGGGGGGGGGGGGATTTGTTTGCCCTGTTTCCGCCCCTTGATAATGTTTACATGCACTGGCTCACATCTGCTTGTGCATACAGGGTGAAACACATGCTACTGTCATCGTTTTGGAGAGCGTTGCCATTCCCAGATGTTGCCGTTTCCAGCCCTGTTGATCTTCTCGCGTTGCACTGCGCTGCTGTCCCCTCCCCCTTCGCCTCCCCAATCCCCACTGCATTATCAGTACATAGCCGCCGACCTTCCCAATTTTTTTTTTGCTAGAAATTTCGCGTAGAAAATCGACCCTGAATTCCCAGATTTAGTGGGAAGACATCCAGAATGTCAAAATTTTGTTTTTTTAAAAAATGTGGATTTCGGGGTTATTTTTTGAAGGATTGATTGAATATTGCAGAATAAAGTGTAAAAGGATACTCGGTGGTGTGTCAGCAATCACATGAAATAGAAAATTCTTTCTTTTTTTTCTGCGTACGCAGGCTGATACTCGGCGGACACTGCCTGTACAGACAGTGGAGTTTTGTGTGTATGACCATTTTTTATCCTGCCGTTAAGGCGGCCAATTCCATCTTCGGGGAAGGTGCATGCTATGTGTAACGTGTCATCCGTACCAACGGCCAAACTGGCCTTCTCTTCCAAAAGTTGGTGATGGGATTTTATGTGTGTGCAAGATGTTGTGCTTGTGTTCATACACGGAACCTCGGGTTGTAGTCTCATCCAAAGGACTGTTTGGAGAATGGAGTCAGAACCAATGTTAACTCCAAGCAAAAAAATCCCCCTGTACCGGAATTCGAACCCATAGCCCCAGGATCACAAGTTCAGCGCTCTACCACCTGAGCTATTACGGCCCCCGGAGGAAACTTTCAGTCAAAGCCTTTCCTGGCCCCTCACCCCAGCCCCACCCCCATCATCCTTTTGCTCTAAAGACATGACTTGGGAGGACTGGAAGCATTGTCATAAGTTGGTCCCCCACCCCGCTGTCTTCTACCAAATGATAGGAGGCTCACTGCACTGATAGTTATTCCGCATTATGGTCATGAAAGATTTGGAAATGTTGGAGAAAAAAAAACTGAGGCACCCTGTCCAATAAAGTCTTTAAAAAATGTGCAGAAAACTATTTTGGGGTTTGTGTAAGTTTGTAAATTGGATGTTGTTCCCCAGTGTCTTGCTGCAGGTGAAGTCAGTGTACAGCATGGATCAAAAGAGTATCTACAGGACGCTGTTAGTTGTGCACAGGTGCTAAACAAAAGGGACCTTGCCAGTTGTTGCATCACAGTGAATTAGTTCTGCATTTACTGATCGAAGCTGAAAGCCCATGCTCTGAAACAAAGGTGAGGTTACACTCAAGTGGTTGTTGATAGTGCAACTTACAAGCTGTCTTCAGTATACATTGAGTTTGGAAATTTGGTCCAGGTGGGTCTTCAAAATTTTGTAAATTTCAATCTCAACTTCTGTAGCCCTTCATGCCCTGCTCTTGTGGTGTGACCTCAGTTTCGATGTCCTCTCCACATCTCTGGCCTTGGTTTGATTCCGTCGGGGTCACTGGCATCAGCAAGTTCATGGGGGCTATTGTTGGACAGACATGTTTGCGTCTTCCAGAGGGAGAGCTCACTCACACCGGCTCCACGACTAAGCAATTATTGTCGTCAGTAGGGGGTGTAGGAGGTGGTGTCCTGCGTATGTTGGATCAAAACAGGCGCCACTGAACACCACCGAAGTGACTCGGCAGCAGTGCAGTGTCTCCTCTGGTGGGTTGCCTCTTGATGACTTGACAATGCCTGTGGATTGTTGGTGCCAGGGCTGCAGCAGGCCGGGCTGTGGCTGTGTGGCTGTGGACTGGGGGGGGGGGGGGGGGGGGGGGGGTATGTGGGCAGTGAGCAGCGTGAATGCAGTGCCACCTACGTGGCACGGAAGATGAGATAGCAAAAAAAAAAAAAAAAAAAAAAAAAAAAAAAAGTTTGTAAATTTTGCATCCTGTTTTGAGTGTGAACGATAATGCTCCTGTGTTCCAGGCCTGTCTACGTCATAGAGCTGCTGGGCATGCCCGAAGGGGTCACGAAGGACGAGCCGCAAGTGGAGCTGGACATCATGTCGGCCAGCGGCCGGAAGATGGAGCATAACTTCTACCTTGTTGTCCTGCGCTCCCCTGCTCCTGTCAAATGGGTCCTGCGCACCCACCGTGTCTACGGCTGGATTGACGTGGTGGTAGGTGGTGTGGTGTTGGGAGGGGGAGGGGTAGTGGGGGGTGGTGGGTGAGTGTTGAGGCAGGTTTTCTATTACCTGGTTGACGTAGAACAGGGGCCATCTGTGGATGAATGTCTTCAGACCAGGTTTATCCGGAAAGAGGGAAACACTTATTTTAATCTAGAATTTCAATTCTGTATCCTTGTTTTTGGAGTACGGTGGGTATGCTCACACAATCTCAATCAGGAACTTTAACTCTCTTGCTTTTGTTTTGCCAGTATCTGGCCGCTGTATTTATCTCCCCTGGTGTTCTTTACGGCTGCATGTGCTGCTTTACTTTCCCTCACACACTGCAACCTTGTTTTAAGTCAGGGAAGGCCAAAATAAATGGGCATCCCTGAGAGGTGTCCAATGAAATCTTAGCAGTAGTGTGGGGTTTGGGAAACGATTCGTTCACTCAGACTAGGGTCATGAACAAACCGCATTCTATTGATTTCTCAATAAAGTACAAATGCTAGGAGCAGTTTTGGGTTGGAAAATGCAAATGCATGAGGGTTAAAGACAAACAAGTGAAGGGACAGACTAACTGCAGAGTAAGAGAACAACAAACACTCTGTGAAATGAACTTTCCCCTGCAAAAATAAGATTTCAGGTTTTTACAAAGTAGACGCTTGTTACTTCTTTCAGGCGAGTTATGCCAGGTTTAGATAAAGAACTCATTCAGCAAGAAAGTCAAAGGTATCATTTCATTTAATTAGTGTTCGACTTATTTCATGTTGATGTAGACAGAGGACCGTTTTTTTTTAAAATGTGAACACAAGTATGTATTTGCATGTGTGCTTGGTTGTGCTTGTGTTTACATGTGGACAGTTTTCTCAAGGCTAGAATCATTGTGGAAATTGTAAAGGAAAAGGGGAGGGGTGGAGTTTATATTGAGCATAAAAAGAAGAAATGGTGACACTAATGAATCTCCATAAACCGTTGTCATGGCCACAGACCAACGCTGACGCTGACCTCCGAGGGATTCGGATGGACACGGTGGCGCTGCGACGCGAGTTCATGGAGGGCCTCTGGAACGGATCTGATCCACTGGACGGAGTACTACGTGGCGCCAGTGCGCGCCTACACCTCCGTGTCCTCCGCCAACATTCTGCAGCTCATGCTGCCTTCATCGGGTATGTCGAGAGCAGGGGAGGGGGGGATGTGGGGGGGGAGCGGGTGGAGATGATGAGGGAAGTGGTCAGTAGGAGAGGAAGAAGGGTGGTCAAGTGGAGGGAAAGGGGTGTGACAGTTTTTTTGGAGGGAAGAGTTGGGGACTTAAACTCTCTTGACGAACAAGCACACCCGACCAGAAATCACACTGCCAAAGGCTGAGCGCCGGCCAGCGCCTGACAAAACATGCAGCAACAGTAAGCGCCGCCATGTTTCTCATAGAAAAGGAAGTCTGGCGAGAACGTGACTTCCTTTTTCCTTTAAAAATCCACTTCCGTTGTGTAACAAACCGCGACTTGATACGTGCCGTAGTTATTGAGTTATGATTTTTTTTTTAAAGTTTTGTGGTCGAAGTGCTGTTTTTCACCATGGCTAATCTTGATTTCTGGCATTCTGTCATGGGATTTAGTGATGAAGATGAGCTGATTTGTAGGATTTACGTCAAAAGACTTAGTGAAAGTGCAGGGTAAAGAAGCTGAGAGTGATCTAGATTTCGATTGGGATGAGGTTACAGGTATGCTGAACAACAATTCATTAGAAGTTCTGAAGAAGAAGATTTTTTTTTCCCCGCATAAATGGGCTCATGTGACATTCTTCAAATTTATCATATAGCAACATACACATTCGTAGGATTTTTTAGAATTATTTTCTTTCCTCTGTTTTGAATTAATTTTAAATTGGGTAATATGTTCAAATTACGGAGTTAGTTCTTTTGCCATAGGGTGTTGGGCGTAAGTAAGCGCAGGTAAATGCATGCAGAAAAGGGTTTGAGGGGAAGGAGCATAGAATAGAGGCAAAAAGGTGGGGCATCAGAACAGAAAGAAAGATGATGAATTTAGGGGGTGGAAAGGGGGAGATTGAGGAGGGAAAGATGGGCATTGCAAAGAGAAGGTTTTCGTCATTCTGTTTCATCTTTTTCGGATGCCATCTGTTTCAGACGCCATCTATTCCGTCGTTTCTAGACGCCATCTGTTCCATCTTTTTTTCAGATGTGCCATCAGTTCCGTCTCTTTCAGATGTGTACCATCAGTTCTGTTTCTTGTCTCTTTCAGATGTGTACCATCAGTTCTGTTTCTTGTCTCTTTCAGATGTGTACCATCAGTTCTGTTTCTTTCAGATGCGCCATCTGTTCCGTCTCTTTCAGATGCACCATCTGTTCCGTCTCTTTCAGATACGCCATCTGTTCCGCCTTTTTCAGATGCCATCTGTTCCTTATTTTCCAGACACCATCTGATGCATGTTTCAGACACCATCTGTTCAGTCTGTTTCAGATTCCATCTGTTCCATCTTTTTCAGACACGCCATCTGTTCCAGCTTTTTCAGATGCCATCTGTTCCGTCTTGTTCCAGATGCCAAAGAGGTGGACACCCTGGAGCCCCCTGTGCTGGCCTCGAAAGACCTCGGGGCGGGGGTCAACAAGCCTCCCCAGCACTCGGATAACCCGTCGACCGACATGCGTGAGCACCTGAAGCACATCATCAAGACGCGGTGCGAGGGTGGGGTGATGGAGGTGGCCCTTCCCGCTGTCCTGACTCAGGCAAGGGTACAACCCCCCCCTCTCACACACATTCCCATGTGTAGCACGCTGGCTTACTGTGTCGCGTCCCGTCTGCCGTAAACAAAGAGAGAGGTGGTGGAGAGGAGTGCAGAGCAATGGGGTGGGAGGAAGGGGAGGGGGGGGGGGGGGGCGGGGGATTGGGGGGGGGGGAATATTAACATGTTAGTTCTGAAGGGGGATTAACATACTTTTTCTGTTGTTGTTGTTTTTTTTTTTTCATTATTAACCCGTTTGGTGCCTAACTTGATGAGACAACTCAACGGCAAGGGTGTGTACTCTTCACTGCCATGGCCATCGAGGACACTCGTAATGAGGAGGAAGTCCGGAATATTCCTCGTTTTATATTGATACTGCTTACAAAACAGAGGATATTTTCAGAGAGGTGAAGTCTCTAGATTCTGTTGATAGTTGGTAATCTTGTTTTCGTCAGTGAAAAAGTCAGTAGATTTTTTTGAAAATATATACTCATGTTTTTTTTTGGGGGGGAAAAAAAAAAAAACCTGGCAAATAGGATTTAACTTTAAGCTTAATTCCTAGTCAGCTAAAGGGTTAAGGTATAATTTATATAGTTAAGGGTGGAGAGACATGGGGATGACGGTAGTAAAAGAAATGTCAGTATTGTTACTGAGAAGTAGAAGAAAAGGTTAGTGGGTGGAGGGAGATTGTCAAGATTCTTGAGGACATTAGGTCTTTTTTTTTTGTTTGTTTGTTTAGGACTGGATTTGTGGTTGTCCATTCTTTGATGAAAAAGTATTTTTAAAGAGAGAGAACCGTCAGTGCCTCTTATTTCTTGACTGATAGTAGTGTAAACTAATTGGACTTTTCTTACCTCATTCTTGACTCATCTTCCTTTCCCCCTCCTCCCTCCCCCCCCTCTTTTTTTTTTTTTTTTTTTTTGGCAATATTGGTGTGATTTCTCTTTCTCTGTGATTGGTTTTTGAAGAAGAGAACTTTTATATTATTACTCCTGTATTCTGTGCACACACACACAAGATGAGAAAGTAAATCTGTGGCAGGTAATCTGCTTTGGAGCTGAGTTTTTATTTCAATTGAAGAAAAGATGGAGTTTGTTTAGTATATTCAATGTTTTTTGGTTTGTTTTGTTTTTTAATGAAAATTATTAGGGAGGGGGTAGGGTGGGGAATTTACAATGAACTACTTAAAGAGGATGAAAAAAAAAGTCCTGAGCTTTGTCGTAGAATTTTAGTTGAATCATATTAGTTGAAGAGAATGAACGTGGTGAAGTCAGAGAAATTGAAAAAAAAAAAAAGGCCATTTCTGGTCACCTGATCAGTGCCATCAGCAGTGAACTTTTTTTTTGACATTTGGGAAGTAAAAAAAAAACAAACAAACAAACAAATGAAATAAAACATGCACACAAAATCAGCATAAAGAGAGAAGTTGTGACAGGACAGACAAAGCAGACGATAGAAGTACTCATGGACTCTTAGAGATGATAGAAGTACTCATGGACTCTAGAGATGATAGAAGTACTCGTGGACTCTAGATTCATAGTTTTGGATCAAAATGGCCACAAAAAGGGCTAACAGCACACAGCATGCGCTTTTTTTTTTTTTTTTAAGGTAAGGCAAACTTTCTCTTAAGACACAATAAAAGAGGGTCCTACCTATCCACAATATATTTATTAGTCATTCTACAGGAAAGCATTTTTTTTTTACACCCCACCTACCTACAGTATATTTATTAGTCATTCAACTGGAATCATTTTTTTTTGTACTAAGAAGTTTTGTTTTTTTTTTCCTTGCTAATTTCAAATCTGAAATATTTTGAAATCAGTGACTTACTTCATTCTTCATGTCGTGCTGGTACACCTGTATCATTTGTGCTGGTCTGTCTCTGTCTGTTATTGTTTCTTCATGTTCACTCTCCATTTTCCACGCTTCCTTCCACTCTTCTTTCTCTGTCTCTATAATTCTGTCGGTCTGTTCTCTCCTGTTTTTGTGTCTTTTTCCTTGTTTCTATTCTGTTGGGCTTTTTGTGTGTGTGTGTGTATGTCTGTTTCTTTGTCGTGGTCTGTCCTGTCTTTTATCTGTGTCTACCTTTTCTTCTTCTTGTCTGTGTCAGTTTCTCTTTCTCTTTTTTTTTTTTTTTTTTTTTAATTTCAAATGTAGTTTCTCGGTCTCTGTCTTAATGAGTTTTTTTCTCTTTCTTCTTCTGCTTTGCCAGTCTGTTCTACTTTTTCCACACGCTTCTGTCTCACTCTCTCTCTGTCTGTTCCTTTTCGGTCTGTGTCTGCTGCCTCTCTGTTTCTCTGTCTCTGTCTCCTGCTTCTCCCTTTTTCTATGCACTCTTCAAGTTCATTTTGGTCCTCTTCACTGATCTTTTTCTTTCCCCCCCCCCCCCCCCCTTCCCCAATCTGACCCTCCCCTCACCCCACCATTCCCTTTTTCCCGAATAGGTCTTGTGAACTTTTGTCCTTCGTTTCCCCCCCCCCCCCCCCCCCCCCCCCCCCCCCCCCCCCCCATCTTTCTCCCCCACATCCCAACTGCTTTGTCCACCTTCCTCCTCTCTGTGTTCTCCCAGCCCCTTCTCTTCTGCTCCACCATACCGGAGTGAGAGTGTGTGTGTGTGTGTGTGTGTGTGTGTGTGTGTGTGTGTGTGTGTGTGTGCGAGAGTGTGTGAGTGTGTGTGTATGTGTATATATGTGTGTGAGTGTGTGAATATGTGTGTGTGTGTGTGTGTGTGTGTGTGTGTGTGTGTGTGTGTGTGTGTATGTGTGTGTGTGTGTGTTAGTGTGAGTGTGTGTGTGTGTGTGTGTGTGTGTAAGGTATGTGTGTGTGTGTAAGGTGTGTGTGTGTGTGTGTGTGTGTGTGTGAGTGTGAGAGAGAGATTGTGTGTGTGTGTGTGTGTGTGGATGTGTTTGTGTGTGTGTGTGTGTGTGTATGTGCATGCATGCACGTTTATGTGTGTGCATGTGCACCTCTCTCTTGGCTTCTCTCTCTTCAACATAACATTTCCTTTCCCTCTCTCCCTCTCTCTCCCCCCTTCCCTCCCTCTCTCCCACTCTCCCTCTCTCCCCCCCATCCTCTCTCCCCTCCCTCCCCCTCTCTCTCTCTTTGTCTTGTGCCCTCCCCACCCATCTCTCTCCCTCCCTCTGTCTCTCTCTCTCTCTCTCTCTCTCTCTCTCTCTCTCTCTCCATCCTTGCCCACCCATCTCTCTCTCTCTGTCACTCTGTCTCTCTCATTCAAAGAGTGAAGGGTAGAAAGGTCTGCTTTGCAGTGTTGGCTTCATAGAAAGCTTTCTGTGTTGTCTGTTCCATCAACATACCGTGCATGACTTGGGGGTATCATTACCTTTTTTTTTTTTTTTTTTTTTTTTGTTGTTGTTGTTGTTGTTGTTGTGTTGTTTAGTTTTTAATTAAGATGTCAGTCTGCATTTTTTTTTTGGGGGGGGGGGGATGTGAAGATTCGATCAGTCTGCATTTTTTTTTTTTGGGGGGGGGGGGGTAAGATTCGATCAATGAAATCATGAAAGATGCGCACAGCTTAGGTTATTTTCCCTCCCTGAACAGATGAGCCAAAATTTTATTGAACGTGAATGGGGGGGTGATTGGTCCTGAATGGCATTATTGGACCGTTATGAAAACCTGAAAGTTCAGGTGACCCATGAAAGAAATGGACTATTAAGTGAGATGGGGAAACAGTAAATAATATCCACTTTCAGTGGCACTTCGAGCGGATTTGAAATAAACTGGTTCACTGTTATCATTTAAAGAAGCATGTTTGAAATTGATTTTGACTGTTTGTGACAGCCAACGTATGTCTCCTTGTGGTTGGCTGGGCTCTAAACATTATAGATGTGAGACAAGGTGCACTAGTTCTGTGCACAGATTAGGGGAGGAGGATATGAAAAAAAAATGTATGAAATTCTCAACGACAAAAAAATTTGGGCGGATAATGTTTAAAAAGAAAAATGCTCAAGTTTCCTGAACTAGCTAGGGGAAGAACGTGAAACAAGATGCATGAATTTCCGTTAGAAATAAAGGAGGAGACTATGAAACAAGTTGTATAATCCTCCAAACAGTTTAAGGAGTGAAATGTCAAACGAGATATGTATGCAATCTTCAGACAAGTAATGGATGGGGGTGGGGGGTGCCAGACAAAATGTTTAAATCTAAGATGCATGAACTGTTTATACAAGGTAGAATGGAAGATATGAAAGACGGTCCATACTCTCTAAGCAAGTTAGGGAGGATGAACTACTGAAAATGTAGTTTGGAGCCTGTTAAAACAAAATGCAGAAACTGCCACAACAAGTGAGGGAGAATATGTTGTGTGGATCGAAATGTGTGGATACTTTAAGCATAGCAGAGAGGACATGAAACGGGGTGTACACATTCCCAGAACAAAGTAGGGAGCAGGACATGAAACAAGATGCATGAATTCCTAGAAAGTCGAGAGGAGGACAGGAAACAAGATGTGAAAAGTCTTTAAACATAGCAGATAGGAGACATGAAACAAGATGTGGAAAAGTTTTTAAACATAGCAGAGAGGAGACATGAAACAAGATGGGAACTGTCTTTAAACATAGCAAGGAGGAGACATGAAAGAAGATGTGGAAAGTTTTTAAACATAGCAGAGAGGAGACAGGAAACAAGATGTGGAAAGTCTTTAAACACAGGGAGAAGACATGAAACACGATCTGGAAAGTCTTTTAAACATAGCAAGCAGGACAGGAAACAAGATGTGAAAAGTCTTTAAACATCGCAGGGAGGAGACATGAAACAAGATGGGAAAAGTCTTTAAACATAGCAGAGAGGAACAGGAAACAAGATGGGAAAAGTCTTTAAACATAGCAAGGAGGAGACATAAAACAAGATGAGAAAAGTCTTTTAAGCATAGCAGAGAGGAGACATGAAACAAGATGGGAAAAGTCCTTAAACATAGCAAGGAGAAGACAAGAAACAAGGGGGAAAGTCTTTAAAATCGCGCAGGAGGACATGAAACATGATGTGAAAGTCATTAAACATCGCAAGGAGACATGAAACAAGATGGGAAAAGTCTTTAAACATAGGAAGGAGGACATGAAACAAGATGGGAAAAAGTCTTTAAACATAGAGCAGGGAGGAGACATGAAACAGGATGGGAAAAGTCTTTAAACATTGCAGGGAGGAGACATGAAACAAGGTGGGAAAAGTCTTTAAACATAGCAGGGAGGAGACAAGAAACAAGATGGGAAAAGCCTTTTAACATCGCAGAGAGGACAGGAAACAAGATGAGAAAAGTCTTTAAACATCGCAGGGAGGAGACAAGAAACAAGATGGGAAAAGTCTTTAAACATAGCAGGGAGGAGACAGGAAACAAGATGGGAAAAAACTTTAAAACATAGCAGGGAGGAGACAGGAAACAAGATGGGAAAAGTCTTTAAACATAGCAGGGAGGAGACAGGAAACAAGATGGGAAAAACCTTTAAACATAGCAGGGAGGAGACAGGAAACAAGATGGGAAAAAAACCTTTAAACATAGCAGGGAGGAGACAGGAAACAAGATGGGAAAAACCTTAAACATAGCAGGGAGGAGACAAGAAACATGATGGGAAAAGTCTTTAAACACAGCAGGGAGGGAGAAGACAGGAAACAAGATGGGAACAGTCTTAAAACATAGCATGGAGGACATGAAACAAGATGGGAAAAGTCTTTAAATACAGCAGGGAGGAGACAGGAAACAAGATGCGTACATTCCCTGAACAAAAGTTGGGAGGAGGACATCGAAATGAATGTGTCAGTGCACCAGACAAGTTTGGTGGGGGGTGGGAAACAAGCTATTTATGTATGAGCTCAAGATGCGTAAATTGCTTAAAAGCAAATTGAGGAAGAGGATTGGAAACCAGATGTATAACTTCAAGATGTGTGGGCTTCAGACAAAGTGATGGGAGCATGTGGAAGGAGACATGACAGCGAGATGATGTGACACATGGAGGGGGGGGGGGGGGGGGGGGGGGGGTTGTGTGTAAAAAGCAGAGCATGATTCCCCAAACAAGTTAAGGACAGGATGGAAAACAAGATGTCTGATTACAAGATGTGACAAAAAGTTAGGAGAGAAGGATGTAAAATGAGGCGTGAAAAAACAAAAATCTATGAATGACCCAGCCAGCTAGGAAGACAGATGTGAAACAAATTGTAATGAATACAAGATGTGACAAGGTAGTGTAAACGAGGAGGTATAAAATACAAGATGTATAATAAATTCCCTGAACAAAGTTTGATGACTTTGTGTGCCGCTATCAGGTGTTCCTCCTTTCCACATTTTCATTTCTGAAGCAAGCTAACAAGAATCAAATGACACATCAGGACAGTTGTGACGAGATGTCCGTAAAATCTGCCCAATTTTTTTTTTTACTGTGGGCCTGTTTCTCATCAGCTGTGGACGAAACTAGACGTAAAAAACACAAGATGTCCGAATGATCCCAGCAAGCTAGAAAGAAGGAAGCAAAACAACATGTTTCAGTACAGTTTCTGTAAATTCCGACACAACGTAGAGGTGAGGATGGGAAGCGCTCGAGGCCCCCATGGCGTGGGCACCAGGTGCAGGGTTAGTTTGTATTCTGGGGGGACCTCTGTGCACAGGAGCTGGACCTGCCCGTCGACCAGCTCTCACTGCTGGACAGGGACTGCCGCGCCACGCGCAACAGCAGCCACGTGATCCTGCGCACCGCCCTCGACCAGTGCACACCCGCAAGATGACCGTGGACGACGAGGATGTGTACTCCAACGCTGTGAGTGAGGGCGGTGGTGTGTGTGGTGTTGGTTGGTGGTTCCCCCTTAGTCTGTGGGTGGATGGGTTGACTTGTTTGTGTCTCTTGTCTGTGTCTGGATGTTGGTTTTCTTAGTCTTCTGTTGTTTTGGGTTTTTTTACCCAGCTGTTTTGCTGATGTATTCTGGGTGTATTCAGTTCTTGACCACTTTTTCCTGCATTTGATTCTGCCCCCATCCTCCCTCCACCTCTTCCCCACCTCATCCCTCTCTGTGTGTCTCAGGTGCTCTCTCTCTCTCTCTCACACTCTCTCTCTCTCTCTCAACTCTTTTGCCATCCATCCTCACTTACCTTTATTTCCCCCCTTTTTCGTGTCTCTCTGAAAGCAAAGTTTTTGAAACTTGGGATTAATGTGTTTATTTTCAGTTTTAAGAAACTAGTCATTGAATGTTTGATTATTCTCCGAAGTAATTTTTTAATTTTTTTTCCCCTTCATTTTCCCCTGTAATTGTATTGGGGATGGGTGGATTGGGTGGATGTGGGTGTGTTTGCGAGGGAGGGGGATTGGGGTGGTGGTGGTGAGTGGGACAGAGAGGGAACAGATGAAGGGATCTGACCAGCAGAAAGTTGATAGTTTTTAGTTGAGTTAAATTGCGCATTGAGTTCATTATGGATTCAAAGAGAGGAGAAAAAAAATGAGAAGAAAAAAGTGTGTATCAAGGTAATTGTGGATTCAAAGAGAGGAGAAGAAAAAAAAATGAGATAGATAAAAGTGTGCATCAAAAAAAATCTTACGATTGTGTTTTTCAGTGCTGTTTTCTGTCTCCCCCCAGATTGTCATCCACGCTTCCGGGATGGTCGGGGCGATCTTGGAAGAAGAGCTGGGCAGCGGCTACTTTGACCTTCAGGCCAACTCGGGGTCAGGCTGGATGGAGGATGACGGTGACGACTCCAGCACCACGTACGTGGACGACGAGGATTTTGCTTCGCACAAGGTGGAGATCGATGTGGAGTGTCGTGTGCCCAAGTCCGACTCTGGTTCAGCCAAGGTGAGAACAGAGGGGGCAGCTGTGTCACTGATTCTTGTAACGATGTTGACGATGATGGTAATGATGCGAGGAAAGCGTAACAAATATGACGCTCGACTGGTGCAGATGATCGTTGGGGTGTTCCTCCTCAGGGACATGTAAATATGATAATAATGATATTCGTCCATAAACTAACTATCCAGTTCAGAAGGCTTGGGTTGGTCTGCACTCTTTCCTCCCACCCCACCCTTAGATGTCTACACACATGTATGCATGCATCATGTGCTCACAACACTGGCACAAGCATACACAGACACATAAACACACATGTATGCATGCATCATGTGCTCACACACACTGGCACAAGCATACACAGACACATAAACACACATGTATGCATGCATCATGTGCTCACAACACTGGCACAAGCATACACAGACACATAAACACACATGTATGCATGCATCATGTGCTCACAACACTGGCACAAGCATACACAGACACATAAACACACATGTATGCATGCATGTGCTCACAACACTGGCACAAGCATACACAGACACATAAACACACATGTATGCATGCATCATGTGCTCACAACACTGGCACAAGCATACACAGACACATAAACACACATGTATGCATGCATCATGTGCTCACAACACTGGCACAAGCATACACAGACACATAAACACACATGTATGCATGCATAATGTGTTCACAACACTGGCACAAGCATACACAGACACATAAACGCACATGTGCGCACGTACACACATACTTACATATATATGAACATGACGTCGCGCGCGCTCCCATGCACACACACGCACATGCGCGTGCGCGCGCACACACACACACACACACACACACACACACACACACACTTTCTCTCTTTCTCACACTCATACACGCGCGCGCACACACACACACACACACACACACACACACACACACACACTCACACACTATCTTTTCTGTGTGCAAGGAACTGTTTTTTGTCTCAATAGGCAGTGTTGAGAGTACCCACCATCTCAGTAGAGTGCAGTTGTCCTACTTACTATCTGTCCCCTTCCTTGCCCCCTACTACGCACAGTCCCCCTCCACCCACTCATGTGTCGGCTGATTTTTACACCTGACGAAATTCAGCCTTCTGACAATGTTAAGTGAAGGAACATCGAATACATTAGCTTGTCTTGACGTTTGGTTTAGGTATGTCAATTTCAGGGAAGAATAGAGGTCCAGGTTGTTAAAGACGAGGAAATTGAAAGAAGAGGGGGTTAAGATGTTGATGCTCAAGCTTTCTGAGTCGAGGGGGGGATATGATTTATTATGC
>JADBJO010005690.1:140000-145000 GCA_016801955.1 Conus betulinus | reverse complement strand
AATATCAATCCATACATTAATCAACCTGTCTCCGTCGTGCACACACACACACACACACACACACACACACACACACACACACACACACACACACACACACACACACACATACATACATACATACACACGCGCGCGCGCGCGCACACACACACACACACACACACACACACATACACAGATCGACCGACCGACCAACAGACAGACAGACAGGTAGGCAGACTGACAGAGAGAGAGAGAGAGAGAGAGAGAGGGGGGGGGGAGAAAGAAAGAGAGACTGACAGACAGACAGAAAGACAGAAGACAGACAGACAGACAGACAAAAAAGAGAAAAGATGGGAGGGGGGGGGGGGGGGGGCGCTTAAACGTACATGCTCACACATACGCGCCCGCACACAAGCATACCTCATCCCATCCCCCCCCCTCCCCCCACCCCCCCCCTCCCCCCATGTACACACAAATATGTGGTTTGCGGTCAAAGCCACATCAAACTGATTTTGCCCAATTACATGCCGTGCCAACCTACTTACGTGCTCTCGTCACACGCTGAGCCTCCATTAGTGAAGTATAATAGCACAACGATGGTCTTCTGCTTTCACTACTACATACATGTTTAGCTTCCATTTGTACAGACTTAAACAGATTCTACAAAGCTGATTGACTGCTCTTTTGTTTGTTTTTGTTCCATGGTGAGAAAGCAAATGGTCTGAGTCACAAAGACCATTTGCATAAATTGTGGAGCAAGTCTGGATTGAATGCCTCAGTAACATTAGGGGAGGGCACTGGAAAAAGGGAATGAACTAGAAACGGGGATTGGAAAGGGTAGGATGGGGGTTTGAAGGGCATAAACGTGCTGGGTCTGCAGTGTACCTGGGGTTTTACATCTAGATCAGATGGCATTTTGTTCATCTCTTTTCTTATGTCCTAAAACACGGCAGGAAAGTCTTCTTATTGTAACATTTTATTCTGGTTGATTGATTGATCTTTTTTTTTTTTTTAATCCTTTTTCAGTTACCGAACTTGATTTTTCGCTGCAAAGGAAAGATGAAATCCATCTCTGAGCGTGACAAAAGTCATACAAAACTAAAACGTGTTGAAAGAATCGACACCGGAATATTAATACAAAAAGAACAGATGACTTTAAGGAGCAGGGGAGGAATGAAAGTTTCTTAGTACACAGCTCCCCTTCTAACCCCCTTTCACCTCACCCACCGCCTCCAACCGCGCTCTCCTCCTTCTCCCCCATCACCTCACCCCCGCTTTGCCCCCCCCCCCCCCCCTCTCTCTCTCTCTCTCTTATTTTTTTAAGGTGTCAGTTGACAAGATCTCTTACCTCATTACATTTTTTCATCCAAAGGCCCATTTGCATGTATATGCGTGTAACAACGTAGAAAAAAAAGAAAAAAAAACATTTCATCAAAACTACTTGTAAGATCGTAGAAAACACACTGCATCAAAAACTACGTGTAAGATTGTAGAAAAAAAACACTGCATTAAAACTACGTGTAAGATCGTAGAAAACACGCTGCATCAAAACTACGTGTAAGATCGTAGAAAATACACTGCAACAAAACTACGTGTAAGATCGTAGAAAACACGCTACATCAAAAACTACGTGTAAGATCGTAGAAAATACACTGCAACAAAACTACGTGTAAGATCGTAGAAAACACGCTGCATCAAAACTACGTGTAAGATCGTAGAAAATACACTGCAACAAAACTACGTGTAAGATCGTAGAAAACACGCTGCATCAAAACTACGTGTAAGATCGCAGGAAGAAAAAAAAACTGCATTCAAACTACCTATAAGATTGTAGAAAAAAAACGCGCTGCATCAAAACTACGTGTAAGGTTGCAGAAAAATCACTGCATGAAAACTACGTGTAAGGTTGCAGAAAAAATCACTGCATGAAAACTACGTGTAAGAGCATAGGAAAATCACTGCATGAAAACTACGTGTAAGAGCATTAAAAAAACCACTGCATCAAAACTACGTGTAAGAGCAAAGAAAAATCACTGCATGAAAACTACGTGTAAGAGCGTAGAAAACTCACTGCATCAAAAGTACGTATAAGAGCGTAGAAAACCCACTGCATAAAAACTACGTGTAAGAGCGTAGAAAACTCACTGCATCAAAAACTACGAGTAACAGCATGGGGAAAAAAAAGAAACACTGCATCAAAACTACGTGTCAGATTGTTTTAAAACACACACACACACACACACACACACACACACACACACACACACACACACACACACACACACACACACACACACAGAGAGAGAGAAAAAAACGCTTCATCCAAGCTACGTGTAAGAGCATAGAAAAATCACTGCATCAAAACTATGACTTAAAAGCGTAGAAAAATCACTGCATCAAAACTACGGGTAAGAGCATAGGAAAAAAACACTGCATCAAAACTACGTATTAGATTGTAGAAAAATCGCTGCATCAAAACTACGTGTAAGGTTGTAGAAAAACCACTGCATCAAAACTACGTGTAAGATTGTAGAAAATTCACTGCATCAAAACTACGTGTAAGATTGTAGGAAAACCACTGCAACAAAACCTACGTGTAAGATTGTAAAAAAATGACTGCATCAAAACTACGTGTAAAGTCATAGAAAATTCATTTTATCAAAACTACGTGTAAGAACGTTGAAAATGACTGCATCAAAACTACGTGTCAGATTGTTGAAAAATCACTGCATCAAAATTACGAGTAAGATTGTAAAGAAACCACTACATCAAAACTACGTGTAAGAGCGTAGAAAAATGACTGCATCAAAACTACGTGTAAGAGCGTAAAAAAATGACTGCATCAAAACTACGTGTAAGAGCCTAGAAAAATGACTGCATCAAAACCATGTGTAAGATTGTGCATTGCATCAAAACAACGTGTTAGAGCGTAGGGGGAAAAAAACACCAAACCAAAATAACCAAACTGTGGTCTAACTGTTCCCAGTGTCCTCGTGCAGGTACTGGATACATCTCCCCATGTTCCCTGTATGCTTTGTGCAGAATCCCCCCGTGTTCCCTGTGTCTATCGTGCAGGTTCCTGGATAAATCCCCCCGTGTTTCCCTGTGTCTTTCGTGCAGGTTCCTGGATAAATCCCCCCATGTTCCCTGTGTCTTTCGTGCAGGTTCCTAGATGAATCCCTCCATGTTCCCCGTGTCTATTGTGCAGGTTCATGGATGAATCTCCCGGTGTTACCCTTGTCTATCGTGCAGGTTCTGGATGAAATTCCCCAAATTCCCTGTGTCTATCATGCAGGTTCTGGATGAATCTCTCCATGTTCCCTGTCTCTATTATGCATGTTCTTGGACTAATCTCCCGTGTTCCCTGCGTCTATTGTGCAGGTATCTGGATTAATCTCCCCAAGTTCCCTGTGTGTTTTGTACAGAATCTGTGCGTGGTCCCTGTGTCTATCGTGCAGTTCCTGGATGAATCTCCCCATGTTCCCTGTGTCTATGATGCAGGTTCCTGGATGAATCTCTCCATGTTCCCTGTGTCTACTATGCATGTTCTTGGACGAATCTCCCGTGTTCCCTGTGTCTATTGTGCAGGTATCTGGATGAATCTCCCCATGTTCCCTTTGTCTTTTGTGCATGTTCTTGGATGAATCTCCCCGTGTTCCCTGTGTCTATTGTGCAGTTACCTGGATGAATCTCCCCATGTTCCCTGTGTATATCGTGCAGGTTCCTGGATGAATCTCCCCATGTTCCCTGTGTCTATTAGGCAGTTACCTGGGTGAATCTCCCCATGTTCCCCGTGTCTTTTGTGCAGGTTCCTGGATGAATCTCCCCATGTTCCCTGTGTCTATTGTGCAGGTACCTGATGAATCTCCCCATGTTCCCTGTGTATATAGTGCAGGTACCTGGATGAATCTCCCCGTGTTCCCTGTGTCTACTGTGCAGGTGTCTGGATGAATCTCCCCATGTTCCCTGTGTCTACTGTGCAGGTTCCTGGATAAATCTCCCCGTGTTCCCTGTGTCTACTGTGCAGGTGTCTGGATGAATCACCCCATGATCCCTGTGTATATCGTGCAGGTATCTGGATGAATCTCCCCATGTTCCCTGTGTCTATGGTGCAGGTTCCTGGATGAATCTCTCCGCTGGCTGCTGGCCGCCGGGAAGGTGAAAGAGGCGGAGAACATCCTGAGGAAAGCCTGCCGGCAGAACGGCAAGGACTTCGGCACTGTCAGGGCGCTGCTTCTTCAACAGTTAGCTGCCGGCCCCCATGGCCACGACCAACGTCCACTCAATGTCACCAGATCAAACAAACACCAGGCACATAAAGCAATCGCCACCGCTGAAGAGAAAAAATGGAAACGTCACCAAGGATGGGACGTTGGTTGAAGGGGCAGCCAATGTGCAGATGGCGGAGGAGGTGTGTGAAGAAGGCAGAACGGCATCAGCACCGATCCCCAGAGGTCCTGAACAGCATCATGCCGGCACCAGTCCTGGCACCCAGGAAGGGATCAGTCACAGTCCACAGCCTGAAACAGTGGCTGCCCATTACACCATTCTGGATTTGTTCCGACACCGGGTGGTCTTCGTGCCCTTTCTGGTCACACTATTTGTCTGGTAAAGTATCAGTCTGTTCTGTAGAGAGTAGGCCTCTCCGAAGGCATCGTTCTCTGTCTGATCGTAAAATACTTAACAGTCTTTTTTTGTTTGTTTGACAGAATTTACCATGTTTTGAAAGATAGGAGACTCCAAACAGTGGCAATACTGACTTACATGTACCAACCTATTTAGTGCAATTCTATTAAACTAGCAGATACACAACCATCCACGGATAAATGAGTCAGGCCCCATGAACCGAGAGTCACGTGACATAAAGGATTCCTCTCTCTCTCTCTCTCTCTCTCTCTCTCTCTCTCTCTCTCTCAATTGGACAAAAACTCTATTGTAATTTTGTTTAAAAAGGGAGACGCAGATAATCCAGGTAATTATAGAGGTATATATCTATGTGATACGAGCAGTAAAATCTA
>JADBJO010005690.1:125000-137500 GCA_016801955.1 Conus betulinus | reverse complement strand
CCCTTCACTCTTCTTCTGCTTGTGTGTTTTGTTAAAAATTGCAAAGTCATTGTTTTACATGGAAGGAATTGTATTGTGTAATTAAACTAAGTTTTTTTTAGATATGATAATGGTTTGGCCTTGTTTTACCGCACAATATATACATCTCTGTGTTTTAGCGCTTGTGAAGTCGTGTATGTATAAATCTGTATCTAATTTTGTTTAGTTAAGAAAACATTGTTACTTGAGCTTGACCGCTCTCACTATGCTCATAATTATAAGTATGTAATATAAAGATAGGAATGACTTTACTGCCTAGCGTGCGTGTTGTCTTCACGCAAGCTGGTCTCAGTAGCGGATCCTGTCTTGGGCGAAGGCTACAGCTGACGATAAATCAATCCTCTGGAGACCTGAAAACATGGCTGAGTAAAGAACAGCCTTCAGTCATTCAAATCGACAACTTTTTTTATTTCTTGTCAGAATTGGTAACAGTTTGTGTGCTTGCAAGTGCCTGTCTGTCCACTCCGGATGACAACCCATCTGCATACAACCACCTTGTGTATAACTGGAGTGCCAACAACAATCTCCCTTGCCTGTCTCTCAGGATGACAACCAATCTGAATACAATTAATTTGTGTTACTGGTCTGCTGATAAGCTAGGTTTATCACCAAGGATAGCAATCTGTATCACTGGCCAGCTGACAAGTGCCTGTCTTTCACACAGGATAACAAGCAACCTGTATTACTGATGTGCTCATAACTCCCTCTCTGTCACCTAGGATAACAAGCAACCTGTATTACTGATGTGCTCATAACTCCCTCTCTGTCACCTAGGATAACAACCAGCCTGTATTACTGATGTGCTCATAACTCCCACTCTGTCACCTAGGATAACAAGCAACCTGTATTTCTGATGTGCTCATAACTCCCACTCTGTCACCTAGGATAACAAGCAAACTGTATTTCTGATGTGCTCATAACTCCCACTCTGTCACCCTAGGATAACAAACAACCTGTATTGCTGATGTGCTCATAATTCCCTCTCTGTCACCTAGGATAACAAACCTTTATTACTGATGTGCTCCTAACTCCCATTCTGTCACCTAGGATAACAAACCTTTATTACTGATGTGCTCATAACCCCCTCTCTTGTCGCCAAGGATAACAGTCTGTATCACTAGCCAGCTGACAAGTGCCTGTCTCTCACACAGGATAACAACCAACCTGTATTACTGGTGTGCTCACCACTCCCTCTCTGTCACTCAGGACAACAAACAACTTGTATTACTACGCGATGATGCTGGGCTCTATCAACCTGTCAGAGAACCGGTTCCTCAACTTCGGCCTCCTGAACCTCCAGAACTTTCCCTCCACTCTCGTCGCCCTCTTCCTGCTCTTCAGGTACGTCCAGTCCGTTACAGACACTATCGTGTGTGTGTGTGTGAGTGTGTGTGTGTGTGTGTGTGTGTGTGTGTGTGTGTGTGTGTATGTGTGTGTGTGTGTGTGTGTGTGTGTGTGTGTGTGTGTGTGTGTGTGTGTGTGTGTGCACGCGCGCGCGCGCGCGCGCGCGTGTGTGTTTATGTAGTGAGGAATTAACCTCAATAGTTCCACCTTTGACACCTACACTTCCAGAACCATACACATACGTACAGCATTTCTTGTGCCCATAAAAAGTTAGCCCAATATTAGTCTTTTCTTTCTCAGAGCATAAGATTTAAACCAGAATCGGTTAAAAAAGATTAAATGAATGAAATAAAATATAAATGTGATATAAAAAAAGAAAAGAAAATCCAGAAGTACAAAACAAGAACTTCAATTGGAGTGGCCTCCCGTATTTCGATTGTCACCTGACAACCATTCAAAGTCTGAAGTTCCGGGGGGGGGGGGGGGGGGGGGGGGGGGTACACATGCGTGCGTGCGTGCGTGTGTGTGTGTTTTGTGGTTTTTTAGATGGAGACTACTTACCATTTTCATGTAAGGTGTACATGCATGACAGTGGTTTATTTTGTTTACAAGGTGTGTTTGCAAAGACTGAAGACATTCCGAAGATTTGACGTTCATGTACACGGCTGTGTGTGTGTTTTTCTTTTTATTCAGTCAGTGCGATTACTATTTTACTCTAAATTGTGTTTGAAGGATTCAGCCGTCATAACTTACTGAACTGCCCTGCAAAGGTCTTACACTGGTTTGCCTAGGAGGGCATTGCAACACATCTCCGCCATCCTAAATCACCCACCTTTCTATTCCCCTGCCTCACCCCCCACCCCTATCCCCATTCCCCCTCTCTCCTCCATCCCTTCATCTCCCTTCTCCACCATCAGCCCCTCGTTTTCAGTTCCCCCCCCCCCCCCCCCCCCCCCCCCCCCCCCCTTTTTTTTTTTTTTTTTTTTTTTTTTTTTTTTAAGTTGTTTAGAACTGAGGTTTAGATTCTCAAGTATGACACTTCAGTTTGAGCTATAAATCATCTGTCTGTCATTTGAACCAGGACTAACTAGTTCTGCTCAATGACTATGTCCACACTATATGCCTCACTTCAGTAATAGCGTAACTGCAGAGATCTGAACGCACTCTCTCCTCGTGTATCTTGTGACTGTATTTGGTTCGGCCTTGTGACGATGTCCAGATTATATACGTCACTTAATGATATCACAATTGTATTTATAATAATGATATTTCCTTTCACCGTTTTTAAAAACAAGCCGCTTCTTCTACCAAACTCAACAGACTGGTAAAGTACATACTTTTACCAATAACAGGCCCAACTGGTCACAGTTTACAGATCAACAGAGGCAGTAATGTGAAAGAATTACAGCCGTCGTAAAATCACCATTTTCGTCAATAGCAAATCACCTTTCACGCAGCAGAACACGCAAATTACTGAGTTTACAAATTCCAAACTCTACTTAGCCCCAAAAAGACATCCTGGACTTATCTCGAGATAAAATGAACACCGGTTTAAAATCAACATTTCCTGAAATAGCACACCAAAAAAGAAGAAAAAAAAAAAGAAGAAAGAAAACCTGTTAACAAAGAACAGATCATTTGATCAAAATGGCTTCTTGAATGCATACTTTTTCAAGACTTGAATTGGATTTGTTATAAAGTGTAGAATAAATTAAAAAAAAAAAAAAAAAAAAGTAATGCATATGTAACGAGTGTGGTGGATATTCAATTTAATGTGAGTGCATATGAAACGAATTAAAACGAAATCTTACACATCCGCGCGTGCATGCATGCGCACGCGCGCGCGCGCGCGCGCGCGCGCGCACACACACACACACACACACACACACACACACACACACACACGGCAAGAAAGAGGTAAGCCGCAGGCTGAATGAATTCGAGGAATGAATGGCAGTAATTAAAGATATGCAGACTAACAGCTATATGTAGGCTACCAGGTAATGCTGCATTAGTAGAAAGAAGACGGATATTTCGACAGTCAATCAGACAAAGGTTCCAAACTGAGTTGCAGCAGCAGCAGCAACAACAAGAACAACAACAACTCCAACAACAGCAACAACTCCAACAACAACGACAACAAAACAACAATCTGCACCATAGTTGTCCCTTCTAACACCAGGGACATTAAGATGCGTTTAAACACATCTACTACCAAGTGACATTAATCTCTCTTCCCGTATCACTTTCGAACAGGACGGACACCTTGTATAGGATAATGGTGAGAGCGGGAATCCTACCCTGTTCTTGTAACTCTCACGTGATGTAGTTCATTCAATTTTCAGAATCAATCGAAGACCGCTGGCATTTACGTGTGGCATGCTCTCTGGGTCCTTTCTGCTCATCTCCGTTGGACTGGTCGTGTTTGGTGAGTGAGAAAGAGAGGCACAGAGTGAGTTTCAGTATCAGACTCTCTATGTACCAGTTGGGAGACTTTTTACAATGTGCAAAGCTTCATGATTGTGTATGTGTCATAGAGCCTAATATTTGATATATTGCCCATAATTGCAAGATTTCCTCCTTCCCTCCCTCCCTCTCCCTCTCTCTCTCTCTCTCTCTCTCTCTCTCTCTCTCTCTGAGCGCGCGCGCGCGCGCGTTCTCGTGTGTGTGTGTGTGTGTGTGTGTGTGTGTGTGTGTGTGTGTGTGTGTGTGTGTGTGTACGTGTGTGTGTGTGTGTGTGCGTGCTTGCGTGCACACACGCGTGCGCGTCTCTCTGTCTGTCTGTCTGTCTGTCTGAGTTAGAGACGAGAAAGAAGCATTTTTCTGTAGTACAACATACTAACATAGAGAAGTGTTCTTAGCCTTCATACTGTCTTCAGTTGAATTACCATGCTGAGTTGATGCCAGTCTAAAAAGTATGTAGACAGGACCATAGTTGGTCGTTTCCTTTACACAACAGGACTTGCTTGCTATCCCTACGTAGGGACGGCCAGGGATAGGCCATGTGTGATAATAATCATTATTGAGCTATTCAAAGTAAACGAAACTTTAGTAGGATATCCCAGTATATTATCACTCATTACTGTTGCTAACATACAAACATATGTTCATTTTGCGCCCATGTGCGCGCCTCTGTGTGTGTGTGTGTGTGTGTGTGTGTGTGTGTGTGTGTGTGTGGATCAGGTGGAGAAGAGGGAGTATTCCTAACCCTGGCCACAATAGCACAGTACATGGGCATGTTTTGCCTGAACGGGTCCTTCATTCTACTGTTCATCTATTGCATGGAGGTCTACCCCACTGCCTTGAGGTACGTGGCAATATCTATCACATGATCTACCCCACTGCCATGTGTTGTATAGCAATGTCTATCTCATGGAGGTCTACCCTACTGTCATGAGGTATGTGGCAATGTCTATCATATGGAGGTCTATCCCACTGTCATGAGGAATGTGGCAATGTCTATCACATGGAGGTCTATCCCACTGCCATGAAGTATGTGGCAATGTCTATTACATGGAGGTCTGTCCCACTGCCGTGAGGTATGTAGCAATGTCTATTACATGGAGGTCTGACCACTGCCGTGAGGTATGTAGCAATGTCTATTACATGGAGGTCTGTCCCACTGCCGTGAGGTATGTAGCAATGTCTATTACATGGAGGTCTATCCCACTGCCATGAGGTATGTGGCAATGTCTGTCATATGGAGGTCTATCCCACTGCCATGAGGTCTGTGGCAATGTCTATTTCATGGTCAACCTCCACTGCCATGAGGCATGTAGCAATGTCTGTCACATAGAGGTCTATCCCACTGCCATTAGGTACGTGAGAGGACACAAAGAAAATACAGGACCAAAAAAAATGCATTTCGACCTCTTGGGTCTTCTTCAGGCGAAAACAAAATAATATTTAGGGTAGAGAAAACGAAGAACGAGAAACCACTCATCTTCTCATATTCGGGCGCAAAATCAAAATAGCTGTTTCTCTTTCTTCGTTTTCACTGTCCTAAATGTTACTCATTTTTTGCCTGGAGAAGACCCACGAGGTCAAAAATGCATTGTGTCTTGTCCTGTACTTTGTGTGTCTATGTCCTTGGCGGTAACTAACCCCCTCTCTTTCTAAATTCTGCCTCATTTTCCACCCACAGTCACTCCCGTTTTGAAAACATTTCATGGAGGTCTACCCCACTGCCATGAGGTATGTAGCAATGTCTGTTACATGGAGGTCTACCCCACTGTCATGAGGTATGTAGCAATGTCAATTTAATGGAGATCTACCCCACTGCCATGAGCTATGTAGCAGTGTCTATTATATCGAGTTCTATCCCATTGCCATGAGTTATGTAGCAGTGTCAATTTAATGGAGGTCTACCCCACTGCCATGAGGTATGCGGCAATGTCTGAACTGAGAACATTTACTGGAGGGGGCGGATGATTCTCTCTCTCTCTCTCTCTCTCTCTCTCTCTGTCACGTGATTTTACACGAAGAAGCCACAGGGCACCGTTTATTTCAATTGCGGCAATTGTTTTCAATTTTCCTGTGACAATGCCAGTTACTGGACTTCCAGCGACTGCGGAGACAGTCCTAAACGCCCTGCTGACTGAAAAGTGTGTTTCAAAGTTGAAAATTACTGGAGAAGGCAGCAACACTGGTCGTTCTGCGACTGAAGCCGGTCAGCCCAGTGTCAACAACAATGGCGGATCCTGTGCTGAACCGGAGAACACAAGTTCAGGACAGGAAGAAGCCCCCCCCCCTCCCCCCCCCCCCCCCCCCCCCCCCCCCCCCCCCCCCCCCCCCCCCCCCCCCCCCCCCCCCCCCCCCCCCCCCCCCCAGGTGCGACGAGATCAAGATCAAGAGAGATCGAAGCAGCAGAACAGACGTCTTGAACAGGTTGGTGCCGTCGCGCGTACCACTGGTGACGCGAATGAACTGGTCGTGCCTAACACCGAATCGGATGAACACAGTACACAGCACAGTGCGGAAGAACACATCAAGCCGACTCGCGATGATGGCGACACACGTCGCTTGTTCAGCATACGCTTCTATCTTTGCATTCCGATCTGCCGGAGTGTAACATCTGGGACCCAGAAATCCACCCGTCGGACACCGACACAAGTCTGGAACTGAGTTAAAATTGTCGCTGGTTTTGACATGGTAGTGGTTAAGGATTATGTCGCTACTCTGACAGAGCGACGGGTGCAGAAATGATTGCGGGATCCACACAGAAATTAAGCGTTTCGGAAGGTCGTGTTCCATCAAACAGATCACATGGGTGCGCTGCTGTGTGAATCAGACGATGTCGTTTTGGAATATTCCTGCGATCCGTGTTCGGAGGACGTTTGCTTATTCAGGTTTGTAAAGCAGGAAGAAAGACACACGTCATCAGAGGAATGTGTTAAACAGGCCTGCCATCGGAAAGGAAGTCGCATCGGCAACACGAAGCATGCAGAGACCAAAGCACGTGTTCTACGGCGGCTGCACGCTCTCCACGGTTTGATCCAGTTCTACCTGGGGTGACGGTCATCTACAAAACTGACAGTGAACGCATACCAGTGACATTTTCTCGTTCTCGTTTTGTCATGTAAAGTGAAAAAAAGGGTCATTGCTGTGGTTTCCATGTCAATGAAATCAAAATCGAGTCGCGTTTTGTCGTTGCACATCGCGCCGATTTGCTTAATGGGCTTTACAGCCTAATAGCATTAATTTCGTTCGTTCGTTCTCTCTGTCTCAGTCTCTCTGTGTCTGTGTCTGTCTGTCTGTCTGTCTCTCTCTCTCTCTCTCTCTCTCTCTCTCTCTCTCTGCCTCTTGCCCGTGTACTTAACGATCAGTATGACCAAAAGATTCTGTGGTCGCAAACAAATTTCGTGTATTCCTTTCACCATTCATCCCTAACCACTCCCTTCCAATTTTCAAGGTCTTTCCCCCTCCCCCCCCCCCCCCCCCCCCTTTTTTTTTTTTTTTTTTTGTTTTGATAATCGCCGTCACAACCTGTTTCAGGGCCATGGGGTCTGGCTTTGCTGGAACGATCCTCACCCTGAGTAACATGAGCCTCCCTTTCCTGCTGCTGCTTTGGGTAAGTGACGTCAGATCCGCTGGTCGTCATTTCCTTCCTGTGTCTTCCTCAAGGTTATCAGAAAATGAGAATACATAAAATGTTTTGATTTTTTTTCCTCTCATCTGTCCTCATATTTGAATATATTCGAAATGAGGAATACATAAAATGTGTTTGACTTTTTTCCCCCCTCATCTTTCCTCGTATTGAATATATTCACATTCCCTTTTTGGGACACCGTTCTTCTTGCTGTTGGATGTCTGTCATACGTGGTTTCAGTCTGCCACTTTTTAGCGAGGGCACCAGTCATACACATGAGTGGTTTTAGGGGAAGGTGGGGGGGGGGGGGGGGGGGGGGGGGGTGTCACGGTTGTTCCCTTTTCTTCCCAAAAGACAGTCATCACTGTATTTTCAAGAGCGAGGTCTTCACCTTCCTGATGCTGTAGTACATGAAAACACAGACAGCCACGGTGTGACATCTGAGCCGTCCGAGTGAGATCGTAAGATCTGAAATCCTGACTTGTTCTCTATTGTCCCGGACACTCGAAGTAGATCCTGTACATCTATGACGCCATCCACCACATTGTCAGTGAAGACTGCGAGGCTCAAATTTAAGTGGTCGATTATTCGGCCGGTCACTGTTAACAAAGCAATGTCAGATTCCACTGGTCAGGGAAATTGGGGAATCAGCCGAGTCACGGCATCAACGCTGTCCAATAGCCACAGTAGGGGGGTGGGGATGGGGAGTGGGAGTCTGTATGAACCGGCGTTACAGTCATCCAACAAATCACAAATGTCGCTTAATCCTAGTGTCCGTGGTAGTGAAAAATTATCAAGCAAAGCGTTGGTGTGGGGTTGCTTTTTGTGACCGGACAGAGAAAGCGTTATGGGGCGCAACGAATCATTCCGCATATCCACAACCTTAGTAAGTCGGTTATCCCTATTCTAAAGCCATGCCTGTAACTTTTTGTTGAGTGTTTTGGTCTCTTTTCCAATAACAAAAATGGAGAGAGAGAGAGAGAGAGAGAGAGAGAGAGAGAGAGAGAGAAGGAAAAAAAAAGCTATCTTTAGCATCTTGTCCAAAGACTACAAAGCAGCATTATTTGTTTGTAGTAAAAGGAGGCAGTATTATAAAGCTGTATGTAATTAAGGGACACTACTCTTAAGCTGAACTATCATATTTACTTCTAGGCCTTCACGCTGATTTCACAATGGATCAACATAAATATGCAAGCTTGTGTGTGTGTGTGTGTGTGTGTGCGTGTGCGCATGAGTGTTTGTGTGGGCGTGTGTGAGTGTGTGTGTGTGTGTGTGTGTGTGTGTGTGTGTGTGTGTGTGTGTGTGTGTGTGTGTGTGTGTGTGTGCACGTTTGTGTGTGCAGACTAAACATACCCCTGGGCTCTTGGAGTAGTGGTAGGATGTCTGTGCTGTCTTGCCAGTTTCTCCGTCTGGCTTCTGCCGGAAAAACACGTCACAGGAAGTTGCCAGACACCATAGAGGAAATCCAGGCGTGGCGAAGGAGGGAAGTCGATCGTTGAATGAACTCCGTCTGCCATGAACCTCACACTGAAGAGAACTGGTGTACACTGGGACGTTTCATTCTGCTCCTTCACCTTCAGTGTAGAATCTGCCGCTCATGGATCGCCTGCATAGGTAAAAACAACTGTAAGACCCGGACTTGCTTTGTCAGCAATTCTCTGTGTCATTGTCATGTACATGAAGGCATTCAGAGACCGAGTGTTGCTAATGATAGGGATCATATTGATGATGATTATAATTACGTTAGAGAGAAAGACAGAGACAAACAGACAGACAGACAGAGACAAACAGAGAGAGAGAGAGAGGGGAGGGAGAGAGAGAGAGAGAGAGAGAGAGAGAGAGAGAGAGCGGGTCGGACAGGAGAGAGGGGGGGGGGGGGGGGACACACACACACAGAGAGAGAGAGAGAGAGGCTGGATGGAGAGAGAGAGAGAGGGCTGGACGGAGACAGAGAGAGAGAGAGAGAGAGAGAGAGAGAGAGAGAGAGAGACAGACAGACAGACAGACAGACAGGTAGACAGACAGAGACAGAGAGAGGGCCCGACGGGACACACACACACACACACACACACACACACACACACACACACACACACACACACACACACACACACAGGGCCGGACGGAGAAAGAAAGGGCATGCGGACGGAGAGAGAGAGAGAGAGAGAGAGAGAGAGAGAGAGAGAGAGAGAGAGACAGACAGACGGACGGACAGAAAGACAGTCATAAAGGCTGAAGTTACTCAAAATTAAAGCAATTATTCAAAGACCTGCATGGCACAGTCAGTCGGTCCTTGCTGCACTGACACATGCATACTCATGAGCATTCTCGCCACAAAAATCACACGTACAACGCGCCAGTTGTGTAGCCTATGTACCTGCATTCGCATGCTACATCATCCAGACATTAGGTTTTCTTTCCACGTGTGTGTAAGTGAATGAATGAGATAGATAGATAGATGGAGATTTTTTGTGTGTTTGCTGTGTGTGTGTGTGTGTGTGTGTGTGTGTGTGTGTGTGTGTGTGTGTGTGTGTGTGTGTGTGTGTGTGAGCATGCGCGCGCGTGCGTGCGTGCATGCGTGTGTGTGTATATGAAGAAGAAGAAGAAGAAGAGGCTTTTTTTTTGTGACACTGTATTGCAATCATTAAGCGGCAATGTGCGCTTTACACCTGTATGTAATGCATGCTAAATCTATCTGAACATTATCAAATGCAGTCAGTTAAATGGTGAAGATAGACTTTCTCTTGCATTTTTGCTGTAAACGTTTGTCTTTCATTGCCATTTATTTTTGCAGTAATTCAAAACATAAATTCGTGTCCGATCATTTGTCATCAATACAGTGTGTGTGTGTGTGTGTGTGTGTGTGTGTGTGTGTGTGTGTGTGTGTGTGTGTGTGTGTGGTGTGTGCAATGCTGTATTCCGTGTAGCCTATCTGCCTTTTTTTTTCGCTTATAAGTCAAGTGAGTTTACTTAATTCAATTCTAGTTTCCTTTTTTCTTGTTTGTTGTATTCAAACAGGTCCCATATTGTGTTAGATATAGCTCTAACCTGTAATGTCTTGTAATTTCGTGTAAAACTTCCAAGTTTACTGTGTTTTAGCCTTCATTTCCTGCAAAACAGTTCACGCATTTTCTCTTTTTTGTTTATGCTTTTTTTTCCTCCTGGAAGAGGAAATTTTAATCTGACTATATGAAACGTTGACTCGTTTTCCGCACATACGGTTTGGTCTGGTATTTTTACTGTGTTTTTTTTTTTTTTCGAGATACCTAGGGTTGTGTTGTTTTTCATCGAAGAAAGTATCAAATGCTTTATGTAACAGTTCTTCCTCCCTTGATTCCAAGATGTATGTCTAGTAGGATATCACGTGATAGATTACTTTGATTCTTTCACACGTCTTCCAAGTCGTGCAAAAAAACAGGTAATGCTATTGCTTTAATGTGTGATTCTAAAAACTGTCTACAAAATTTGATTTGATTACTTTCGTGTGGGTATGCATTTGACCAGTAAAAGTGGCGCAGGTCAAGGACATTTCAAAATTAGTCTTTACAATTACACGGAAACCAAACTTCAGCTCCCGGTGTGCAGACTGGGTTTCAAACCTTTCATATAAATGCAGCGTAATATCCAACGTATATTCCCACATTCCGCTTAATGAACAGCATTTCATTTATTGATATATTGCTTTATTTGCTTGTTTATTCAAATAATCTTGTGTTTCAGCAAAATTTACCATTTTTTAAACAAAATTTGACTCCACGATATTCATATCTATTCACCGTAGTAATGACATCTCCAAATGATAAACAAATGATATTGGACCTGACTCTTTCAATAAAGTTTTTCATTTAAGGGTTTTTCACGGTTAAAGTGTATTCTCATTTGTTGCAGTGTCTGGTTAATTAATTTACTTCGTTCTGCAATCATTTTTTTTTTGCTGCAGTTTTTGGGTTAATTAATTTACTTCATTCTGCAATCATTTCTTTGTTGTCGGCAGTGTGGTGCGAAATTCTGCATATAATAAATATGATACCTGATTACCAATTGTTTTATTACGTATGAGAGAGGAATCGTTGTCTTTTAAATAAGCTACTATGTCATGTTAAAGGGTGTAAGACTCAGGGTATTTCCTTGATGTACTCCTTATTATGAATAAAATGTGAATAGCCACAAGCATGTCTTGTGTGTACAAAATTTGATTGGTACATATAGTTTCAATGACGCTAAAGCATTTTCCTCTAAAACCTATTCGATTCATATTTAGTGACATTGCATTTTAACATTCATAGTCAAAGACGTTTTTTGAAGATCAACAAAGCAGCCGCAGAGTCTTACATATCTATTTTTCAAAATATCGTCGACATATTTGGACAGAAGAATTATTTGATCGGATGTGCTGAATTCCCGTCTAAAAATTTGTTCCGCGGCCGATACCCCTCCCCAAATGTTTATTTCTTCTGTTGTTTGTGATCTGATGAAAAAAAGAATAGTTTTCCAGCTGAAATTGTAAGTGTTATCCGACAGATCAACCGTCAGCGAGATCAAACACAAGTTGGTTTAATGACAGGACCCATACCTATAGTTTCTATAAATCGCCCAACTTTAAGGGGAATACCATTCTCAGGCAAAGGAACAGGATTTGACAACTACTTTCGACCAATTTGTAACTATGCTGCTTACAATATGCTGCAAAGTCGAGCAAACATTTCAAGATTTAAGCCTATTTTGTTTCCAGCTGTAGAGGACATTTCAGCTATTGTAATCCCGTCGCGAAGAAGTAATCACACAAACAAGTCAATTTTATTTCTGCTGCTACACTGGGCGGAAAATGAATGCACGTGGGGGGTGAGGATGGTGGCCGAAATTTCGCGTGCATCTCTTCTTACACCGGTCCAAGGGTGCGCACAGGATTCCGGTCGCAAATTGCGCCCCCACTTTCTCTCCGGTCACTCAAAGCCTCGGTCACAGGGTTTATCAAGATTTTGTGCCCAGCTGAGCAAGAATAGCATGTGCGATTCTCTCTCTCTCTCTC
>JADBJO010005690.1:20000-120000 GCA_016801955.1 Conus betulinus | reverse complement strand
TCCAGTGAGTGTACATATAAGTGTGATAAAATTATCTGGAGGTAATCTGGGATCCTCTTGCCTTTGACAATAATCCACAGGTATTGAGTTTCAGCTGTGTCTTGCGGTCCTTCAGAGGAAGTCCCATATCACGGCGGAGCCCGCATGTCATCGGTGCTGCCACCTTCTCTAGATGTATTTGTCCTGATCGACGAAGCAATCTGCCGGCCGCTGAATTCCCTACTATCGAACTTCTTCTTAAAACTATGTAGGCTACTACCCGAAGTGTGAGATCTTCACAGGTCAGATATTCTAATATTGAGCTACTACGCCAATTCCGCTGAATCAACAACTGTAGTCCGTTATTTCTAATGATTATAAAAACCCGTTGCGTCGGTCAGATAACACTCTGGCTCTGTATAAGTTTACACATGGCCGACAACGGAAACAGATTTTCCCATCTGGCTGCGCTCATCAGCGTAGGAGCGCGTACCTGGTATCTGCCGTTCGTCACGGAGAGTTATATCCCTTACCTGTGCGAGTAAGAGCCCCCACGTGAGGGAAAACCAAACCTATCTATGGCGTAGGCCTACTCTGAATTGATTGTGTTCACGCTTTAGCTGCCCGTTGATTTGGCGAACAACCGTTATGGCAGACGAAAGCATCCTGCATTTTTGTCGTGAACTCCCGAAGATAGTAAGTGAAACTATTACTGTCTTTCCATTTAGAGTGTAGAAATAATTCATACACTGATACAGACTTGCCACTGCGGCGTCCGTTGCCTTGGGTTGGCCTTAGCTTAGTCTACCGTTTATCTGTCAGTGTGGGCCGAAAGAAGGTGTATGTACCTAACTGACCGCGCGTCATTGTAACTCGGTCAAGTGTACACCTAGTAAGCAATGCATGGATGTGTGTGTATCGGTGAGCGGATTTTGAAGTTGAAGCATTCCACAATGACAGACTGTGGCGTGGAAGACTGAGATGGAATACTGGGTGTATCCATGACTTTAAGTATAATGGGGGGGGGGGGAAAAACCACAAAAACAAACTAAAAACCGAAACAACAAGGCCGCCAAACGAATGAGTAACCAAAGGATGAACAAAGAATTACAAGCACTTCGATTTGTTATCATTTGTTTCTATTGTTGATGTGGTTAGCCCTGTCTCAAGAAGACGCAGTTGTGTCTATTTTGTAATATATTTGTTGTATGGATGGCTGCTCAGTAGTTCTGTTTTTGTTTTTATGTTGCAGTTTCTGCCTTCAAATAACTGACTCTGAATCAAGGCGAAAAATCGCCCGACAGAAAATAAACACTACTGTCAGAAAGCACACACACACACACACACACACACACACACATGCACATGCATGTGTGCACACACACATACTCTCTCTCTCTCTCTCTCTCTCTCTCTCTCTCTCTCTCTCTCTCTCTCTCACACACACACACACACATACACACGTACACATGCACACACACACACACATACACACACACACACACACACACATACACACACACACACACACACACGTACACACACACACACACACACACACACACACACACACACACACACACACACGTGTTGCTAAAAAGTATGGAAAGAAGAAGAAAGTCATGATTTCTTTAAGCCTGAAATTTTGCCCTAAAAATGTCGCTGAAATGTGTTTCAGTGTTATGTGATAATGAAACAAGGTCAGGTGTCTTTGATAACAAGATCACAGAATGCAACAAGAGGCTGTATCACAAAGATTGCCACAGGTCTCTTTAGTGACATTTCATTGCTTCAGATGTTATGGATTAAATTATACCAGATGAAATAATTTTTATGAAACTTGGAAGACACTCATTGAAGTGCAAAATCAATGGTTGTATAAATTACAAGATTCAAAAAGAATCTGTTAGATTTGTCAAACAGTTAAAGAGAAGGCAAGCTTGTAAATGAAAACAATTTTACAAAAGAGCATGCATAAAAAGAACGTCAATCCAGAGGCACACAGGGACATCACTATATTATCTGTGTGTCATCTGGTTGTTGCTCATGTAAGTCATGAATAATTCTTCAGTGGACACCACCATTTCAGACCTGCCCTCAGCATACAGCAGCAAAGTCTACTCATACAACTCGTGCAAGCTCATCAGACACTGGTAGCCATGGGATTGCAACATGGACAGTAACTTTTTGAAAGGGAGAAACTGATAACTCTATGTAGAGGGGAGAAAATGGTAATTGTTTTTGATAGGGAGCCATAACTATATGATTGAAGGGGAGAACTGAGAAACCTTTTGGAAGCTGAACAGTCTTGTGAGTGGAGGGGTTTACAGCAGATTCTTACCGCAAGTTAGGCAATGAAAAAAGAAACTTTTGGAGGTGATAGTGTCCTACAATTTGCAGTTAATTCTGTACATATGCACAACTTCTTGTGTCATTAGTCAAGTCATTTAAATGCCAGTGTCATTCATCCGCATTAAACATAAGGCATCTGAATTTCTGAACACTTCTGGTAGAACTTTTTTTGTTGACAGTTTTCACAGTATTTGTCCTGTCAATCTCCTATTTTGTCCATCTCCTATGTTAATCACTGGAATCGGCACCATTGCATAACATTTTCTCTGTCCCATCAAAGAAAAAAGTAAAAAAAAGTGACTGAATCCTAAACATGAAAATAAATTAAAGCATTATTCGTCTTCTACATGTTCCAACACAATGACATCAAACTGACTGCGCACACCCCTATGCGTTCCACCCACCAGTACCACACCAGAAACTCCCATGAGCTGCAGTACCAAATAAAATCATACTACAGGAAGTACAGAGAGAACAGTTTTTCTTTCCACACTCTGGGAGAGAATGGAACGACCTTGCAGCTCAGGCTGTAATATCCCCCTCTGCTGCTCCTCTCTCTCCTGTCCACCCCCCCTCCCCCCACCTATCCCTCTTCCTCACCTTAGTCCTTCCCACGCACTACAAAGTAAGGTCTACCCCCCCCCCCCCTCCCCCAAGGCTTGAAAAAAAAAAAAATAGGTGGCCCCAGACCCCCTTTTTCCTATCCCAACCCACTATAAATATAAGCTGATGATCCAGGCAACATTTCAACTAACTGTTAAATCCAGTAACCCCCTTTTGTAGTGTCACTAATCTTCAGCTTGTTGAAGGTGGACACTTAACAAAAGAAGAAGAAGAATGTTCCAGGGAAAAAATGAAAGCGATGAAACCTATGACACAAATCAGGCAAATCTAGTCATTCTAGTCATTTGTTTCTGGGTGTTAGACTAGAGGTGGACGCACTTGAAGTGGAGATACTGATGAAGTGTACAGGATTTTGCCTTTAGAGCTGAATTATTTTGATTGCTTTGAGAACAAGAAAAGTGTAAACTGTGTTTAAAACATGTTATTAATATTCATTCTGGTCATAGGGTTTCACTTTCAAGGACTGTGTTGTGGTCATATGAAAATCCATGTTACAGAAAGTGACTGTGGTAAGATGAAAATTGTGGAATTTACCAAGTTCTGAAATAGTGATTTGTTTGTAGGACTAAATACTGTGAAACTTACCAGATAGATAAATTTGTCAACTTTGATGCCAGTTGGCATACCTTCGGATTTACAAAGACCTGCAAGTCCAACTTTTTGTCAGACCACTCATCCATCACCATGAGCGCAATCAGTGTTCGATTGTTTCTAATCAAGTGTTTGTGGTTTGTGTTATGAGGGAGGGTGAATATTGAGAGGAGGGGGAGTATCTTTTTAACACTTGTGTTTTGAAAACATTTCAGTCTGGATTTCAGCAGATAAATGATTGCTCCAATGTTGTTGAAAAGCTGACTTTAAAACCACAATAACAAAAACTTTAAAAAAAACCTTTAAACTATACTGTTATTGAATTGTAGACCTACAAACACTTCAGTGTACTCACTCAGTTTCAACTGAGTGTAGCTCAGCAGCTGTTATGGCTTTTTTTTTAACATACAGGGGGAACAAAATGGAGAGGAGAGTTTGAGAAGGTAGGGAAGATGATAAAAACACCAAACTCAATGTATGGGTACATTTATTTATGTTTTTTTTTTTTTCAATGTTAAAGTCCACCCACTTCTCGTAGCTGAAGTATGCCAACAGTTTACATTATCATGACTGCCTCATAGTCATACTAGCTATGCCGAGTTTTTATATGTAACAAACTCATGGAAGGATATTTTTGTTTAGTAAAGTTTGGAACTGAAAAGGTGACAATATTCAGTAAAAGCTTTTAAAAGCCTCCCAAAGTTATAGAAAGACAAAGGTGGTATTGAAGTCATGGTCATTAGATGTCAAGGTCATTATGGTGAGAAAAAAAGGAGAAAAAAAGAAAGGAAAAGAAATGATTTAGAGAATCAATTCATAACCTTGCATTGTCTTCTGAGGTAGGTTTTGTAGAATAGATGAATATATCATGTGCAGAGCTCTTGATTACATCTAGGTTATTGCCTTTTACACATGCATAGCTATGAAAGTTTGGTGAAGGCCATGAGAATTAAGAGACTTACATGACTGAGGTTTTGTTGTTTGTTTTTTTTTACTCCCATTTCAAACATAGTCTTAGAATAATAGGTTTGGAGACTTAGAATAATAGGTTTGGAGACATCTCCACTGTTGCTTTCAATTACTGTACTGAAATGTGTTGGACATTGCATACTTTGTGACTCGGTGTTCACCCACTTTCAGGTCGGATCTTTCCTCAGTTGAAAATTTCGAGTAAGTTTGTTTCCAGGGTTTGAAAATGCCTTCAGATCATGTGATATTCTGTTTAAAAATGCATCTTTTCTCAAAATGTCTATAGGGAATATATTGCAGAAATAACTCGCCTTCAATCTTAAGCTTGTGTTGGTATAGAGAAATGGCTTCCACCTCTTTTCTGATGACCAGACACATTCCATGAAAGAAAAGGAAAACACAACACTGGGAAGAAATACTAATTTCTAAGAATTCATGCTTTCATGTCATTCTAAAACATACATGAAATTGACGTAAACTTGCGATATTGATGCCACATAAAGCCTGCATTATCTGTGGCCCAGATACTGTGATATCAGCTATTTCCATTTAATCTGAAACCATGTGAGAGGCCTGTACATTGTTCTTCCTTTTTATCCATGAATATTAGCAAAATTTAGGAGTACAAGCATCTGAACTGCACAATTTTAGCCAGGACTATGACCGACTAAAGTGTATGTATTTATCAATTTAATATGTTGGTCAGATTCAATACTTGTATCAATGCAATATGCCAGTCCTAATGATTGTTGTGCAGGCAAAGGGAACTTGAAAAGAGAGAGAGAGAAAGCCGTCTGTGTTTCAAAAATATTTTCCTTTTTAGCATTGCCAAAGTTATGCTTTTGAAAGAGCTGCCTTTATGTTCTCATTGACCTATGGAGAACATAGATGGCTTGTTCAATACAATGAGCTCCCATCACTGTTGAAAGCGCTTCCAGTTGCCAAGGAATTTATGTGTATGTTAAGGTGTAAGATGAAGAATTTTGGTTACATGGTCTGTTCATTTGAGCCAGAACCACACTACACAGTGCTGGTGAAGTAATGCTAAAATTCCCACAGTGATGGTACGATTCTGATGCAGTTTAAAACTGGAACTTTCTGCCTGTGGTGGTAATTACAGTGCCACGACAGTGCATTGAGTATTTTCTTGAAGGATTGTTCTGTGTACAAAGCATTTAAGACGAGTGCTGCTTGCTGCTATTTGCAGGAGCTGCATGCTCATCTGAACGTCTCTTTTGACACCCAGACCCTCAAGGAGCTAGTGGCCCGGAAGGCAGTCAACAACCAGGAGATGTGAACTGGTCCTTCGACATACAGGACTGCCGAGACATGCAGCAGTAAGTCTCTGTCACCTTGGGCTTCTAGTTCCAGTCCCTGAACAGTGAGGGCCACTGACCTATAGTCTGCTACTTTGTCTTCTTCTGGTCTTTTGATAATTTTGATAGTAGAAATATACAGGATTGAGCTTGTAAGTTTGTTGGAAGAAAAAATGTGTTACAATCCTACTCCTGACACATTGAGATGAAACTGGGTACATACATAGAGAGAGAGAGAGAGAGAGAGAGAGAGAGAGAGAGAGAAGAGAGAGAGAGAGAGAGAGAGAGAGAGAGAGAGAGAGAGAGAGTGCATTAGCGCTAGCTGATTGTGCACAACACCGCTGGATGAACTTTTTAGGACATTGCATGTGGGAAGAGTGTGTTGGTCAGATTGAGCTTGTAGCTGCTTTGAAATTTTATAAGCAGCCACTCCCTTTTGTGAATCTGTCCTGTCTCCTCTCACTGTACCTACCTAATGTATGTGTGCATCCAGGCCTGTTTTGTTGTCCCAGTCTCCCAAGGCAGCAGAACAGTCATCTCTGTGGTTCTCTCTTGAGAGTGCTGTCCCACTCACAGAATTGTTTAACTGTTTATGTCACATAGACTGGCATTGAACTACTACTTTAATGACAGTCATGTTCTCTGTAGGTATGCAGTTCAAGATTCAGTGTCAAAAGGTGCATGGGAAAAAGGGACAGCTGAATTGAAAAGTAAAGTTACTTAAAGTCACTTTTTTTTGTCTTTTATGATAACATTCCATGTCAGTGAAAATTATGTAAAGGAAAGAGATATTCACTCTGCACTCTATTGTTATTTCCAAACACAGCTCTATCAAATTTAGTATGCAAGTGCATCATGTTCTCACTAGTTGTATGCTATCCTTTTAGGGCAGACTCGTCTTATTAAATGGGCTTGTCAAATATGTGTATGTTGTAATGTCTTCCACACAACATTTTCCTGAGGTTGATTTGTCGTAAGTTGACACAGATTACAAGTTTCCCACAGATGTCATGCAAATAGGTAACAGTGCGCATGGAATAGAGCTGAGCAATATTTAGTCAAGTGATAATGTATTTGACAATGAAAAAATAGATGGGCACTGCAACAGCCAAACAAGAATTTTAATGAATGATAACGACAGCATTTTACAAAGTTTGAAAAGTGACAAGAGAAAAAAAAAAAAAAAATTTCAAAGGTCAGCAGCAGTAATGATAAGACTGAAACTTCACAAAATCTAAGTGTTTTTTGTCAAATTGATAAAACGCCTTAAAGTTTGGTACATATGAAAATGAATGTGACTAACTGGGATGCCATTGCTGTACAGGGTAAATAACCTGAAGTAGTATTCCCAATATGTTGTTGACCATTGGATGCATGCAATGTGTTCACAGTTCGTTTGACATCTTCAAGCTTATACACAAAGTGGTGGATGATGGAGAGTCGGTGTACAAGGTAATTTTTCTCTTGTCAGACATTACATAAAAATTGTTTCATGTTTGCATTAAGCAGTGTTTACATGGGTTTATGATCCATATTCTTGTTGCTTTCAATCTTTATTGTCATGGACTGAGGGTAGAAGGCAGGTCATGATCACTTGTCCTCATGTTTCATTTCTGCCATGGCATAGATGATGATAGGTGGTGCCCTGATGATAGAGGTGCCCTGATGATAGAGGTGGTGTACAGAGCAATCTGTCCTCAGTACAGGTGGTGTACAGAGCAGTCTGTCCTCAGCACAGACTACAGGTGGTGTACAGAGCAGTCTGTCCTCAGTCATGTGACACAGACTACAGGTGGTGTACAGAGCAATTTGTCATCAGTCATGTGACACAGACTATAGGTGGTGTACAGAGCAGTCTGTCCTCTGTGTCCTCTGTCATGTGACACACACTACAGGTGGTGTACAGAGCAGTCTGTCCTCAGTCATGTGACACAGACTACAGGTGGTGTACAGAGCAATTTGTCACCAGTCATGTGACACAGACTACATGTGGTGTACAGAGCAGTCTGTCCTGAGTCATGTGACTCAGACTACAGGTGGTGCACACAGCCATCTGTCTTAAGTCATGTGACAGGCCACAGGTGGTGTACACAGCCATCTGTTGTCAGTCATGTGACACACACAACAGGTGGTGTACACAGTCATCAGTTATGTGACACATACCACAGGTGGTGTACAAAGCCATCTGTCCTCAGTCATGCTACAGACCACAGGTGGTGTATACAGCCATCTGTTACCAGTCATGTGACACAGACAACAGGTGGTGTACACAGCCATCTGTCCTCAGTCATGTGACACAAATTACAGGTGATGTACACAGTTATATGTCCTCAGTCGTCGGACACAGACTACATGTTATCTATACAGTCATTGTTGACCATTACATGTATGCAATGTGTTCACAGTTCCTTTGATACCTACAAACTTGTGCACAAAGTGGTGGATGATGAAGAGTCAGTGTACAAGGTAATTTTTCTCTTGTCAAACATTACATGAAAACTGTTTCTTGTTTGCATGAAAGCAATGTTTATGATCCATATTCTTGTTGCTTTCAGTGTTTATTGTCATGGGCTGAGGGTAAAAGGCAGTTCATGATCACTTGTTCCTGATGTATCATTTCTGCCATAGCATAGATGATAGAGGTGCCCTGATGATAGAGGTGCCCTGATGATAGAGGTGCCCTAATGATAGAGTTGCCCTGATGATAGAGGTGGTGTACAGAGCAGTCTGTCCTCAAGTACAGACCACTGGTGGTGGTACAGAGCAGTCTGTCCTCAGTACAGACTACTGGTGGTGTACAGAGCAGTCTGTCCTTAGTCATGTAACACAGACTACAGGTGATGTACAGAGCAGTCTGTCCTTAGTCATGTGACACAGACTACAGGTGGTGTACAGAGCAGTCTGCCCTCAGTCATGTGACACAGACTAAAAGTTATGTACAGAGCAGTCTGTCCTCAAGTACAGACTACTGGTGGTGTACAGAGCAGTCTGTCCTTAGTCATGTAACACAGACTACAGGTGGTGTACAGAGCAGTCTGTCCTTAGTCATGTGACACAGACTACAGGTGGTGTACAGAGCAGTCTGCCCTCAGTCATGTGACACAGACTAAAAGTTATGTACAGAGCAGTCTGTCCTCAAGTACAGACTACTGGTGGTGTACAGAGCAGTCTGTCCTCCTCAGTACAGACTACTGGTGGTGTACAGAGCAGTCTGTCCTTAGTCATGTGACACAGACTACAGGTGGTGTAGAGCAGTCTGCCCTCAGTCATGTGACACAGACTAAAAGTTATGTACAGAGCAGTCTGTGCTCAGATACATGACACAGACTACTGGTGGTATACAGAGCAGTCTGTCCTCAGTCCTGTGACACAGACTACAGGTGGTGTACATAGCAGTATGTCCTCAGTCATGTGACAGACTACAGGTGGTGTACAGAGCGGTCTGTCCTCAGTCATGTGACACAGACTAAACGTTATGTACAGAGCAGTCTGTGCTCAGATACGTGACTCAGGCTACTGGTGGTATACAGAGCAGTCTGTCCTCAGTCATGTGACACAGACTAAAAGTTATGTACAGAGCAGTCTGTGCTCAGATACGTGACACAGACTACTGGTGGTATACAGAGCAGTCTGTCCTCAGTCATGTTACAGACTACAGATGGTATACAGAGCAGTCTGTCCACATTCACATGACACCCACTACTTGTGGTGTACAGAGCAGTCTGTCCTCAGTCATGTGACACAGACTACAGGTAGTGTACAGAGCAGTCTGTCTTCAGTCATGTGACACTCACTACAGGTGGTGTACAGAGCAGTCTGCCCTCTGTCATGTGACACACACTGCAGGTGGTGTACAGAGCAGTCTGTCTTCAGTCATGTGACACAGACTACAGGTGGTGCACAGAGCGGTCTGTCCTCAGTCATGTGACACAGACTACAGGTGGTGTACAGAGCGGTCTGTCCTCAGTCATGTGACACATACTACAGGCGGTGTACAGAGCAATCTGTCATCAGCCCTGTCACAGACTACATGTGGTGTACACAGCTGTCTGTTATCAGTTCTATGACAAGACTACAGGTGGTGTACACAGCCATCTGTTATCAGTCCTGTGGCACAGACTGTAGGTGAACGTGGTGACAGTCCTGAGATAACCTCTGCTGTTGACAGGACTATAATTTTAATCTTAATCTTAACAGACTGTAGGTACTGTACACAGCCATCTGTCCTAAGTGACATGACACAGATTACAGATGGTGTACACAGCCATCTGTATATCAGTCTTGTGGAAAAGAAAACAGGTGGTATACACAGCCATCTGTCCTCAGTCATCTGACACAGATTACAGGTGGTGTATACAGTTGTCAGTCCTCAGTCATCAAACACAGAATGCAGGTGGTGTACATGGCCATCTGTCAGTCATCTGACACAAATCACAAGTGGTGTATACAGCCGTCTGTCCTCAGTCATCTGACACAGATTACAGGTAGTGCATATGGCCATCTGTCCTCAATCATATGACACAGATTACAGGTGGTGTATACAGCCATCTGTTCGCAGCCATGTGACAAGATTACATGTGGTGTATACAGCCATCATTCCTCAGTCATCTGACACAGATTACAGGTGGTGTATACAGCCATCTGTCCTCAGTCATCTGACACAGATTACAGGTGGTGTACACAGCCATCTGTCCTCAGCCATATGACACAAACAACAGGTGGTGTACACAGCATCTGTCTTCAGTCCTGTGACATTGGCCACAGGTTATGTATACAGCCATCTTTCCTCAGTCATGTGACTCAGACTGCAGGTAGTGTACAAAGCCATCTGTCTTCAGTACTGTGACACAGACTACAGGTGGTGTACAGATCAGTCTGTCCTTATTCATGTGACACAGACTACAGGTGGTGTACACAGCCATCTGTCATCAGTCATATGACACAAGCTACAGGTGGTGTGCACACCCATCTGGTATCAGTCTTGTGGCACAGACCAAGGTGGTGTACAGAGCAGTCTGTACTCAGTCATGTGACTCAGACTATAGCTAGTGTACACAGCCACCTGTCTTCAGTTCTGTGATACAGACTACAGGTGGTGTACACAGCCATCTGCCCTCAGTCATGTGACAGACTACATGTGGTGTAAACAGCCATCTGTTATCAGGCCTGTGACACAGACTACAGGTGGTGTACACAGCCATCTGACCTCAGTCATGTGACAGACTACATGTGGTGTACACAGCCATCTGACCTCAGTCATGTGACAGACTACATGTGGCGTACACAGCCATCTGACCTCAGTCATGTGACAGACTACATGTGTTGTACAGAGCCATGTGTCTTCAGTCCTGTGACACAGAGTACAGGTGGTGTTCACAGCCCATTGTCATCAGTCAATGTGACACAGACTACAGGTGGTGTACACAGCCATCTGTCCTCATTCATGTGATAAGACTATGGTGGTGTACATAACTGTCATGTCTCTCTCTCTCACACACACACACACACACACACACACACACACACACACACACACACACACACACTATACACACACACATACACACACACACACACACACACACACACACACACACACACACACACACACACACACACACACACACACACACACACACACACACGTCAGATTTGGAAAGCCATTAACATGTTGAATAATAAACAAGTCTCAAGAAATCAGGAAATTATCACAGATGTAACTGCAGATCAATTAAACAACCATTTTGCCAGTATCAAAGAAAAAATTACACGATAGGTCCAATGAAAATGGCCTTGAGCATTTCAAACACTACCTTGATTTAAAAGATATTAACTTTTCTTTTACCCTCCAACCAATGACTGTTATGGACGTTAGTAAAAGTATTTCATTTTTAAAACAATCAAGTACACGCAATTTAGATGGTTTAGATGCAAAAATACTAAAGATTTCGTGTCCAATAATTACACTAACGTATTTGTACAATTTATGCATAGAGAAACCAACCTTTCCCTTGAAATTTAAGGAAGCTAAAGTAATTCCACTTTATAAATCTGGCGATAAGTCAATTCCATCAAACTATAGACCAATTTCTATTTTATCTGCTTTATCTAAAACCTATTGAAAAACACTTGCAAAATTTACTGTATTCTCACCTTACTGAAAGCATTTACTCCACGACGATCAATCTGGTTTCCGTAAAAAATCATTCCTGTCATACAAACCTTGTGCAGCTTATTGATAGCCTTTTATGTAGTATAAATGAAAATAAATTTACTGGTATTTTTTTTATAGACTTTGAAAAAGCTTTTGATGTAATAAATCGTTCTCTCTTGTTGCGTAAGCTGAAACTCTATAAATCACTCCAGAATTAATAAATCTCATGTCCTCATTTCTGTGTAATAGGAAACAGTCAGTAACAGTCAACAATAAAACGTCAAACTTAATGTATGTCAGATATGGAGTACCACAAGCTCTGCATTGGGCCCTCTATTGTTTACTGTCTACATCATGATTTACCTTATTTTCTTGAAAGTAAATGCAAAATGTTTGCCGATGATACATCTCTTCATTCCAGTGATTCAGATCCATATAGATTAGCTAGTAAACTCCAAATGATGTTAAAAAACTTATCAGATGGACTCAGTTGAATCATATGTCCTGAAATGCAAGCAAAACCAAGTGCATGTTTGTATGTGCCCGACAAAAAAGACAAAAGATGAAGTCAAAATTTCCACCATTGTTTATATCTGACCTAAAAATAGAAGAAGTCAACTCACATAAAATACTAGGAGTATAATAATAGATAAAGATTTAACATGGACTGACCACATAACGTCAATGGGAAACGTCTCTAAAAAAAATTACTTCAATTAGCCAAGATTAAGAACTTCCAGGACACCCATTCTCGAAAGCTCTTTTTCTGTGCTCATATTCTATCAATCATTGATTATGCATCAACCCTATGGGATAACTGCAGTGAAACCAACTTGAAAATTCATTGATTGTTGTAAAAGAGCATTAAAATTAGTGTTACTAAAATCAAGCACCCTAACAACAGAAGACTATAAACAACTTAATATGTTAACCTTCTACAACAGACTTTTGTTCAATAAGGCAGTATGCATGCATAATGTTACAAATGGATATGCACCTAAAAAAGATAAGAGATTCATTTACAACTAACACTATAGACATAGTCATTTATTATCCTTCCCTAGACCAAGAAATAATCTTTATAAATCTAGTCTTTTGTACTCTGGTGGAAATGTATGGAACAAGCTACCAATCACTTTGAAAAACATAAAGAACAAAAATCAGTTTAAGAAAAAAAATCTGAAAAAGCATCTCATGGATGGTTAGCAATCAATATTTTCTCAAATTCCCTTGAAATCACTCTTCTATGATTTTACATGATGTATCCTTGTATATATTTTATGCCAATGTACATGTCTGTTTATGCATGTGTATGCTTTGTAGACAATGTAATAATATTGTACATAACTTAGCTCTCTCTCTCTCTCTCCCTCTGTCTGTCTGTCTGTCTGTCTCTCTCTCTCTCTCTCTCTCTTGTTACTTCCTTGATATGATAACTATAATAGGCTTGAATTCTTTTTTGTACTCCCTCTCCCTCCACCCCCATGCCTCCATCATACCCCCTCCCTCCTCCTATTTCCTCTCCCCTCCTCATCCATCTCAGATTTCACCCCCACCACCTCCTTCGCCCTTTTCCGCTGATTTTCAGTCTTTGTATTATTTCTTCGTTTTCATTATTTTATTATTCAAGTTTCTTTGTTTTGTTATGATGGCTTGATGTAAAAAAAAGCAGTTTCTCTGCTTATTCAATGTTCCATCTGGAAATAAAATTTTGACTTTGACACACACACGCACGCACGCACGCACGCATGCACGCACGCACGCACGCATGCATGCATGCGCGCGCATGCATGCACAGAGAGAGAGAGAGAGAGAGAGAGAAAATTAAGATAGAATTGTGATGCTTTGAATGTCTTACTTACTTTGAAAATGTTGTGTATTCTTCATAATGTGTCAGTACATGATTTTGTTTTATGTTCTGTACAGTTGTAATTATTTTTGTGAGGGCAGGATGAAGTAAAGCTGTGAAGCTTATTTTTTAACCACCTCAATAAAGATAATTTTGACTGATATAATTCGACTATGCAGACACACACACACACACACACACACACACACACACACACACACACACACGCACACGCACACAGATGCACACACATACACACAGATGAATATATGTATGTATGTATATGTATATACACACACATATGCACATCACATGTGCATAAAAGAAAGAATGTACATGCATAACGCCTTACTTGGACATTGAAAATTCTGGAGAGAGAGAGAGAGAGAGAGAAAAAAAAAGAATAACTGTCTTTGCTTCAGGATTTTTTTTTAATTAAAGAAAAAACAAAACTGCATGGAATCTGTTGCTTCTGACCACATTGAGAAGTGACATTACACTGTTATCATGGTTCAGCTCTCACAGTGGGTGTTCTACGCGGCTTCGCTGCAGAGAACGTCAAGTATCTGGAACTGCGCTCCACCCCCAAAGAAATTCCTCACACAGGCATGACCAGGGAGCTGTATGTGCGCACAATGTTGCGAGCCATCAAGGACTGTCAGGCAGAGCAGCTGGACCTGATTGTGTGTATCTGCTGCTGTCCATCGACCGCCGGCTGGGCGTGGAGGTGGCCCAGAAGACTGTCGACCTGGCAGAGAAATTCCACAAAGAGACGCAGGGTCTGGTGGTGGGAATAGACTTCAGCGGAGATCCTGCCGTAAGTGGCATGTTTGTGTAGTAGTTGCTATGGGGTTTTTGTTTTGTTTTTTTTTTTTTTTTTTTTTTTCCCCTAATGAGTTCTGTTTCCATACTTCTGTAGATCAGTAGATCACATGTTTTCGGTTTAAATTGTTTTCCATCATTCCTTGAATGGTACTAATACTCTGTATTCTGCCCATGTCTCAGATTTGATTTTTGTTGTTTAAGTTTTGGTAAGATTTTGATTTGTATCAACTCCCTGTTAAGATACTTTTAGAGATTTCAGGTTTTGTTTCAGTTTTTTTTTTGTTTGTTTGTCAGACTTTGAATGATATTGACACAGTTGTGTGGATTCTGCAGATGTATTAAATTTCAATAATTTTTTTTGTCATAGGACAACTCTTTCCAGGGTGTTTGAGTGTTTGAGAGGAAAGATAGATGAGAAACTGGTCTATTTTTTGACAGTTTGAGTCCAGAGAGTTGTTTGTTTTTTGGTTTTATTTTGTTTTTGTTGTTAAGCAAGAGGCCATACAACATGTTGGGAAACTGATGGAGGTAAGGTGAGGTAATGTTGCTTATTGCCCAGCAGACTGCAAAGGGCCACATCATCGCTGTCACCACGTTGAAAGAAACTGATGGAAAATAACCAGATGACACAGAATGATAATTGATATTGTTGCTACTAGGAAGTAACACCTGGAAAGGTGCAATAGTCAAAGTGATTGAACAGGTCAGGTTCACATTGTTGGTTGCTGCTGTGAAACATTGTGTTTCTCCGGATATGCTTCAGATGGGTCACACTGTGTATCTCTTCAAAACTAAGAGTCTGTGAACTCCTAGGTTACCTCCCTTTAAGCCGTGTACTTTGCGTTTCAGAAAAGTTTACACAGAGGCGTGTTCAGCATAGACATCCATAAGATATGGAAAAGCAGGGAATACTTAGGGGAAACAAGAGAAGGTGATTTTTTCCTCTTTGAAAGGGTATATCACTTAATTTTTCACAGTCTGACAACTACAACCCATTTAATGGCTCAGAGGATTGGAAGTCCAACCAAAGTGTGGATCAGCTGGCACTACTAGTCCTTTGACTTGAGTGCAGACACCAAAAGATGCGGAAGAGCTTTAAAGCAGGTGTTCTAAAACAAGAGGAGAGTGGATGCCTTCCCCCAGGACGCCTCACACAGGGAGTCTTTTGCTGCAGCCCTGCTCCACTGTCAGCAAAGGGAAGGTGGCCTCCACAGGCTTCATTTTACACAGAGACAGACTGTAGCTCACTTGCTTCTTTCAGTTTCACAGAATACATAACTCCACAGGAAAGCTATACCATGATGAAGCAGAGCTTAGTCCATACCCTACAGATGACATTTTTTCTTCTTTTTTTTTTTTCAGATCGCTGCTAACATTCAGAAACCTTGACAGATATTCTTATTAAGTATGCCAAAACCGTTACTCCAATATCATCTTACAAACCTCTAATTCACCAAACAGTGTGGTTTATTTCTGACTGGCAGCATGTGATATTCAATGCAAACAGACTCTCCCTCACATGTCCAGTGTCCAGCGTTCAGACCCATCAACATTTGTGAATCAAATCAAGAAGCAAGCTCAGGGTAAGTGAATGTCAGCATTGGAAAGATTTCAGCTCCAAGCTGACAGCACAGACAGCCAGGAGGAATTCTGGAAAGTATTCAAGAAATTATGAAGAAAAATGCTAGTCCCTCTGTCCACTAATGACAGATGATGTTCATAAATTACCTTTTGAAGCTAGGACTGTGATGGCTGGATTTATCTCTGCACCTAAAATGATGACACAAAATGGCCAGTGACTGTGATCACCTGATGTACGTTAGTAACGATTGTTTTCATATTGGTCAGCCCAGGCTACAACATTGAGACAAATGTGCATTCTTTATTCATTTACTGTCATGATGTAGGTAGCAATAGAGTACAATATGTGCTGTCAGCAGTCAAAATGAAATATTAAGTTGGGATGTTTTCTGCCATGGGCAATGTATGTCAACTTAATTCAGACTTTAATTCAGTGTTTCTCATTGCTTTTGCTTATGAGCAGGTTCCCAGAATCCAACATTAACCTGTATTGATGTGGAGGGAGAGGGTGGGGAACTTGATGGGACGTGTGGTTGGCTTCACTGTAGGTCCTGGACAAAGCGTTGCTGGGGATACAGTAGGCTGGGACTGCACCACAACAAGGGCAGACTTTATGTTGGGCGGAGGTTCCTCAAGCTTGTTGACCTAGAAAGCCAGGGACAGATTGAACCCCTGCCCCCGCCACCCCCCCCCCCCCCCCCCCCCCCCCCCCCCTCATTCTCCTCATGCATGCAAGAACTGAAAGGGCGCTAGGAAGAGCCATCTTGTGTTGGGTGAAATTAGCGACTTTGTTCAGGGTAAGCTTACAGTAGTAAACCAGCCAATGAAAGAAATGCCTGCTTTGTTCAGGGCAAGCTTACAGTGGTAAACCAGCAGCAGTGAAAGAAGTGCCTGTTTGTTCAGTGCAAGCTTGCAGTATTAAACCAGCCAATGAATTAAATGCCAGGTATTTGTGGTGGTGCGTGGGAAAACCAGGTATAGGTTGTAGGGCTCATTTAGAATGAATGGACATAAAGTTGGTAAACCACCCTGAAAACATTTGTAGTCTTATAAAACCAATTTTAAGAGTTTTTTTTTCTTTTTATCTGTTCTGTGCACACCCAAAGTGTTAATGCAAATTTTGACTGATGTTTTTATTGATTTCATCCATTTTGAAGCCAACCAGCAGATAAAGCAAACTAAGTTTCTGAAATGTTTCATCTCACATAAATGTTCACAAAACTTTAGCAGAGAAAAAATGGAGGCACACATGTACCGGCTGTGATTGATCTAAGGAATTCTGCCTAACAAGTTCTGTTTGGCCTGCTTGCAGGCTCTTGGCATTATCTCAGAGGCTTGAAGCTGCACTGCACTGCGAATCATATGATCTTTCATAAGGTCGTTTTTTTGCGCTAGATGACTTCTCTATGTGTGTCAAACAAAAGACTTTAAAGATAAAACTAAAAGAGATATATGAATCTAAGGGAAAAAAAAGAAACACGCATAAAACTAAAAGAGATATACGAATTTTCTTTCCCCAGCATTGTTTTTGATCATTTTATTTGTATGTCATGGACACAAAATCTGAATGTGTGTGAAAATTCCATTATATGTAGTTTTCCCATGTACTGTTATATTTCATTAGTATGTTCACCCACTTGAAGGGAAGCTCAACAATGCCTACATCACTGCATCTGATGCTGCATTTCTACTTCAGTCTGATGTTTGAGTCCAGTGCTGCCTGAACTACTGTAAAAAAGGGGAAGAAGGGGAGTAGATGAAAATAGAGATTCAGTGAATATCAGTGATAATAGATTCTGTTGGTTTTAGTGGCTGTATCATTCTGACATTCCTTACATTTTGTTTCATGGGCTTTCATGGTTTACTGAAAATAAGTTTGCTGGTCATCAGGTTGGAAATGCAGTCGACTACATACCTGTGTTTCTATCAGCAAAGGAGAAAGGACTCAAGATCTCTTGCCATCTGGCTGAGGTGAGAGTGTATTGCTTCTTTTTTTTAATTCTTGCTTTCTTCCTTTTTTTTTTCATCTTGTTTTGTGTGCACTGTCCAGACTTCATCTGTGAGCATTTTGCTAGGACATGTAGTGTGAGCAGTGACTTTCCAGACTCTGGTAGTGAGCAATTTGCTGTGAATGCAAGCAGTGACTTTCCAGACTCTGGTAGTGAGCAATTTGCTGTGAATGCAAGCAGTGACTTTCCAGACTCTGGTAGTGAGCAATTTGCTGTGAATGCAAGCAGTGACTTTCCAGACTCTGGTAGTGAGCAATTTGCTGTAAATGCAACAGTGACTTTCCAGACTTTGGTAGTGAGCAATTTGCTGTGAGTGTGAGCAGTGACTTTCCAGACTTTGGTAGTGAGCAATTTGCTGTGAGTGTGAGCAGTGACTTCCAGACTTTGGTAGTGAACAATTTGCTGTGAGTGTGAGCAGTGACTTTCCAGACTTTAGTAGTGAGCAATTTGCTGTGAGTGTGAGCAGTGACTTTCCAGACTCTAGTAGTGAGCAATTTGCTGTGAATGCAAGCAGTGACTTTCCAGACTTTGGTAGTGAGCAATTTGCTGTGAATGCAAGCAGTGACTTTCCAGACTCTAGTAGTGAGCAATTTGCTGTGAATGCAAGCAGTGACTTTCCAGACTTTGGTAGTGAGCAATTTGCTGTGAGTGTGAGCAGTGACTTCCCAGACTTTTGCACATCTTTTGCGTAAAATGATTTTCCAGTTAATACTGATAGTACTTCTGCTTTCTGCTGTATGAAGTAACAGCTGATCAAGTCGACCTAGGGCAGATAACAGGTAGGGGGTGTAGTCATTTACGCATGTGTGGTAGCCTTGAATTTTTTTTTTTTTTTAAACCACCCACTTGAAAACGCCTTGAATTTTGTTCTCGGGAGTTTGTAGGAATGAATGTTCCATGCTGCTCCTGCAGTGGCAGCCACATTACTTCCACGCCCCCCAGTCTGACACTTCCTCTACAGACACACCTAGAATCATGCTCTTGCAGCCTGTGCGTGTTTATCACTGAGTGTAAATGTGTGTGCATATGATGAGTTTGTGTGTGTTGACTGTTGTCCTTTATATAGGCCACAGGAGTGAGTGATGCCAGGGTTATCAGGGATCTCCGTAGCTCTCCCTTCTCACTGCTGTCATCCACTGCAACGGGGTAGACTGTTAGAACCCTTCTCACTGACCCTCCATCCAGGCCTGCTTCAGTCAGTGCCGGGAAAATCCATCCTCTGTAGTCTTGGACAGGGAATCATGTTGAGATTCTAGCACGTTCCAGAGGGAGCTAACGCCGAGGGTCTGGTCTGCTGTATGCACATAAACTTGCTTTTGACAGCCTTTGTCTTTTGTGGGCATGGACGATGGGCAATAAAGGAGAAGAAGCAGTATAGGGGAGGAGGAGGATTATGCTGATACACAAGAGAAACACATATTTTTTTGTGTGTTAAAGTGAGAGATGTGTTGCCCTTTCAGCTCCCCAGCTTTGAGGAAACGTTGGCCGTGTTGAAGCAGGCCCCTCCAGACCGTATTGGCCATGGAACCTTTCTGCACCGCTATGACACGGGACAGGGCTATGAGAAATAGAAGACATCGTCACCGACATGAAAATACCCATTGGTGAGTGACCTCTGTCATCGTTATGCTGAATTGGACCTTGCCAAACCACTTTATGCCATTAAACCAGCTGAAAGACACGCTGCATGTTATTCAAACCATTTGTGTGTCATTTAATCCAGTTATGTCATTTAACCCTGTATCGACCAGTCCACTCCATAGTACTCCACTTTGCTACTGAACTGCCTCTTTCCATATATTGCATCATTTTGTAGTCTGCATTGCCTTCCCATGCAAATGTTTGAAAAGATTTGAGTGTTTAGATGCAGCGATTGAGGACATCAGAGGCAGATAAAATGGTTGCCTGTTAAAGAACTTTATTTTGTTTTTCAATTTTCTGCACATCTGGAGTATGACTGTGAATGACAATGTTAGATGACTGTCCATTCAACACATCTGAAGACTGGTCAACAGCCCAGGTGCCTGTGAATTGGCGCAATGGCACAGAAAGCTATTTATACTGTACAGACATGCATGCACTCACTCCACTGTGAAGTAACCGTATGTGAGATGACCAACAAGTGCAGTGTTTACATCAAGATTACAATGAATTCCATAATTTTTCAGAATGAAAGTGAGCGACCTCAACAGTTTAGAAACAGACCAACACAAAACGCAGATGCACAGCAAACGATATCCATTGAAATTGTATTATTGTGGAAATAACGGAGGCATGAATGACATTTTATTCATGAACAAGCTAGAGTGCAAGTTCCTTTGCATTTCACCTTTTGACAAGTACCTTATTTCCCAGGTTATAAATCTCACTGTTCTGTAAATGGCACATGTCAATTTTTGTTTAAAAAAAAAAAAGAGAAGAATAACATAAAATGCCAACACTATTGATAAGTTACAAGAAGACAGCCTTTAAAAAAAATGATCACAAAAATGGCAAATCAAAGCATGTGCATTGTGAGATGACTATCATGAATTAGCAAGTAAGCGGGAAAAGGGATGTACATCCAGTGAAGAAAAAAACAGTCCACTGTCTACAGTGATTTTCATTGCTGTTTTCAGTGGCTTTGAAAACCAGTGATTGACTTGTCTTCACTGTCAGACACACAAGGGTTTTAACCACTGCTCAGGTTTGAGTCTACAGTTGATGAATTTGGCCCCAACGCTGTATATTCTATACATCACTCAAAGCTACGTGTAACAGCTCTCAGAACATCAGTCCTCTTTCAAACAAATTCTCTGCACCATTCAGTTGTGTCACTAAGGACTGGAGGATCTCAGCAGAGGCAGGTAAAGGTGGGGAATATTCTGGGATGCCAGTGATGCTGAAATGGGATGGTTTGGAGTCAAAATGTGTAGTTCATTCTAAAGCTTTCACCTGAATAAAATGAGCCTCCTTTACCATCACTGGTTTCCACACAGTGGACCCTGTTGTTGGTTTCAGTCGTGTTAAAGACATCATTGTTGTCGGTTTCAGTAATCTGAATGACATCACTGCTGTTTGTTTCCGTTTTATGAATGGTATCAAGTGTTGTCTGTTTCATTACTCTGCATTGCATCATTGTTGTCTTTTTTCATTACCCTGCATTGCATCATTATTGTCTGTTTCATCACCATGCATTGCATCATTGTTGTCCGTTTCATTACCCTGCACTGCACCATGTTTTCTGTTTCATTACCGTACCTTGCATCATTGTTGTCTGTTTCATTACCTTGCATGCATCATTGTCTGTTTTATTACCTTGCACAGCATCATTGTTGTCTGTTTCTTTACCCTACACTGCACCATCTTTTCTGTTTCATTACCCTGCACTGCATCATTGTTGTCTGTTTCGTTATCCTGCACTGCATCATTGTTGTCTGTTTCGTTATCCTGCACTGCATCATTGTTGTCTGTTTCATTACCCTGCACTGCATCATTGTTGTCTGTTTCATTACCCTGCATTGCATCATTGTTGTCTGTTTCATTACCCTGCACTGCATCATTGTTGTCTGTTTCATAACTCTGCACTGTATCATTGTTGTCTGTTTCATTACCCTGCACTGCATCATTGTTGTCTGTTTCATTACCCTGCATTGCATCATGTTGTCTGTTTGTTTACCCTGCACTGCATCATTGTTGTCTGTTTCATAACTCTGCACTGCATCATTGTTGTCTGTTTCATAACTCTGCACTGCATCATTGTTGTCTGTTTCTTTACCCTGCACTGCATCATTGTTGTCTGTTTCATTACTCTGCACTGCATCATTGTTGTCTGTTTCATTACTCTACACACTGCATCATTGTTGTCTGTTTCATAACTCTGCACTGCATCATTGTTGTCTGTTTCATAACTCTGCACTGCATCATTGTTGTCTGTTTCATAACTCTACACTGCATCATTGTTGTCTGTTTCATAACTCTGCACTGCCATTGTTGTGTCTGTTTCATTACCCTGCACTGCATCATTGTTGTCTGTTTCATTACCCTGCATTGCATCATTGTTGTCTGTTTCTTTACCCTGCACTGCATCATTGTTGTCTGTTTCATAACTCTGCACTGCATCATTGTTGTCTGTTTCATAACTCTGCACTGCATCATTGTTGTCTGTTTCATTACCCTGCACTGCACCATGTTTTCTGTTTCATTACCGTACCTTGCATCATGTTGTCTGTTTCTTTACCCTGCACTGCTTCATTATTGTCTGTTTCATTACCCAGCATTGCATCATTGTTGTCCGTTTCATTACCCTTGCACTGCATCATTGTTGTCCGTTTCATTACCCTGCACTGCATCATTGTTGTCTGTTTCTTTACCCTGCACACTGCATCATTGTTGTCTGTTCCATTACCCTGCACTGCATCATTGTTGTCTGTTCCATTACCCTGCACTGCATCATTGTTGTCTGTTCCATTTCCTTGCACTGCATCATTGTTGTCTGTTTCTTTTACCCTGCACAGCATCATTGTTGTCTGTTTCATAACTCTGCACTGCATCATTGTTGTCTGTTTCATTACTCAGCACTGCATCATTGTTGTCTGTTTCATTACCCTGCACTGCATCATTGATGTCTGTTTCATAACACTGCACTGCATCATTGTTGTCTGTTTCTTTACCCTGCACCCTGCACAGCATCATTGTTGTCTGTTTCATAACTCTGCACTGCATCATTGTTGTCTGTTTCATTTACTCAGCACTGCATCATTGTTGTCTGTTTCATTACCCTGCACTGCATCATTGATGTCTGTTTCATAACACTGCACTGCATCATTGTTGTCTGTTTCATTACCCTGCACTGCATCATTGTTGTCTGTTTCATTACCCTGCACTGCATCATTGTTGTCTGTTTCATTACCCTGCATTGCATCATTTTGTTGTCTGTTTCTTTACCCTGCACTGCATCATTGTTGTCTGTTCCATTACCCTGCACTGCATCATTGTTGTCTGTTCCATTACCCTGCACTGCATCATTGTTGTCTGTTCCATTACCCTGCACTGCATCATTGTTGTTTTGAAAGAAAATTTTAGACGAGGCAGGGAGGAGTAAACAGTAATAAGGAACAGGTAGGGTAACTCTCTTGCTCTCATGATGAAATAAATGGACGGCCATAACTAAAAAAAAAATGCTGCTTATGACACCAAATGACCCAGCAGAGTGTCTCCATGTTTGTTCTGTGTACTCTGTGTTGTAGAGCAAACAAGGAGACCAGGTGATTCTGTGTCATAAGCAGCATTCGTTCGGAGTTACGGCCATTTATTTATTTCATCATTGGAGCAAGAGTTACCCTACCTGTTCGTTAGTCATCGTTGCTTGTTTCAGTAGCCTACATAACATGGTTGTTGTCTGTTTCAGAGGCATGCATGACATCCAACTTGAAAACCCAAACAGTCATGGACTACAATAAGCACCATTTTGGTGTTTGGTTCGAAAGAAAGCATCCTGTCATCCTCTGTGTGAGTTGACTGTGTATGGTGTGGAAAAAAAACATCTTGTAGTCCTTGGTGTGATTTCACTGAGTATGGTGTAGGGAAAATGTCCTGTAATCCTTGGTGCGAGTTTCACTGTGTATGATGTGGAAAAAATGTCCTGTAATCCTTGGTGTGAGTTTCACTGTGTATGGTGTAGAAAAAATGTCCTGTAGAAAAAATGTCCTGTAATCCTTGGTGTGATTACACTGTGTATTGTGTTGAGAAAATGTCCTGTAATCCTTGGTGTGAGTTTCACTGTGTATGGTGTAGAAAAAAATGTCCTGTAATCTTTGGTGTGATTTCATTGTGTATGATGTGGAAAAAGAAAATGTCCTAATCCTTGGAGTGATTTCATTGTGTATAGTGTGGAAAAAGAAAAAGTCCTGTAATTCTTGGTGTGAGTTTCACTGTGTATGGTGTAGAAGAAAAGTCCTGTAATCCTTGTGTGTGATTTCATTGTGTATGGTGTGGAAAAAGAAAATGTCCTGTAATCCTTGGTGTGATTTCACTGTGTGTATGGTGTGGAAGAAAAGTCCTGTAATCCCTGGTGATTTCACCGTGTTTGGTGTGGAAGAAATGTCCTGTAATCCTTGGTTTGAGTTTCAATGTGTATTGTGTGGAAGAAAAGTCCTGTAATCCTTGGTGTGATTTCACTGTGGTATGGAAAAAAAAAATGTCCTGTAATCCCTGGTGTGAGTTTCACTGTGTATGGTATAGAAAAAAATGTCCTGTAATCCTTGGTTTGAGTTTCAGTGTGTATTGTGTGGAAAAAAAAAATGTCCTGTAATTCTTGGTGTGAGTTTTATTGTGTATGATGTGGGAAAAAAAAATGTCCTGTGATCTTTGTTCAAGTTTACTCTTTATGACGTGGGAAAAATTGTCCTGTAATCCTGTGTGTAAGTTTACTGTGCATGGTGTGGAAAGACATCCTGTGGTTCTTGATGTAAGTTTCTTTGGTATGGTGTGAGTACTCCTTGTGGAAGGGGCGTTTTTGGATGAAGAAATTGATTCAAGATTATATACTCAATGTACAAGAATAAACAAGGGCAATAGCTGTTCGTTCCATGGTAAAACAATGTTGTGGGATGTTCTTTTTGCCAGCGCTCAACAGTTCAGTCAGCTGATCCATGGTTACTGATCCACATTCACCACTGAAGTGGATTGTTTGACCATCCGTCCTTAGTGTTGATGCAAACATGATCTTTGATCTGAAATCATAATCCCATCCCAAGCACTCTTTTTTGTTGTTCTCTCTCTCCCCCCCCCCCCCCCCCCCCCATTGATTTTTTATTTTGCATGTTCATCAGTACTTCTTTACAGCAGGGGTGTAAAACACACACACACACACACACACACTGTCTCTGTCTGTCTCTTTCTCTCTTCCACCTTCCCTCTCTCTCTCTGTCAGTCACTCACTTGCTCACTCACCCCCCCCCCCCCCACACACACACACACACTCACTCTTTCTCTCTCTCTCTCTGTCTCTCTCTCTCTCTCAATCACTCACATGCTCACTCATACATGCAAACACACACACATACACATTACACACTCACACACACACACACACACACACACACACACACACACACACACACACACAGGGTTTTGCTGTGGTGGTGGGATGTGCATTTTGTGAGGTGTTGCTTTACTTGTGGTCATTTCACTGGACATGGTCTGCTGGATGTTGCTGCGTTGGTTTTTTTTTGCTCCAGTGGTTTGACACGATGTGTTTGTTGTGTATTTCAAGTTGTGATGTCCATAATTATTTTGATTATTTTTATTGTGCTTCTAGGATTATTTCTACTTAATGTGTTTCCATCTGTATGTCACGGCCATGTACTTTTTCTATTACAAACATGTGTTGGGTTTGTTGTGTGCAGACGGATGGCAGAGGAGTGTACATGACTTCTGTGTCTGAGGAGTACATGCATGCGGCCAGGACCTTCAGCTTTTTTTCAAAAAAGAGATCTATGGCTGCTCTCCTTTGCCTCTATTGACAGCATTTTTGCCCCCGAGAGTGTGAAGGCTCAGCTGAGGGAGAGATGGCAGCTGGCTTGTCCTCAGGACTGATGAGTGGTGTAGAAATGGAAACGGAAGATTTGTGTTAGTCCATTAATGACCCTACCTTTTTAATACGTTTCTTGGTCCATTAATGATGATCATACGTTTTTAACATGTTTCTATTCAGCTTTAGAAATTGACTTTACTTTCAATGGTAAACTTTGCACACTTAAATCTGTCCATAGATATGATTCAAGCATTTTGTCTCCCTGATCTGGTCCTGCATTTGGCTAAATTGTAAACAACATGAATGAATGGTGTGTGTGTGTGTGTGTGTATGTGTGTATGTGTGTGTGTGTGTGTATAGTGCCTACATATATTTGTTTTATGGAAGTATCACATTTTAAATTAAAATCCCAATATTTCTGTCAAAGATGACACATATCAGAACACTAGTTGATTGCTTTTAATATTGTTGATCATGAATATGATGAATATATGCCTAATTATCATTATTATGACTAATGGATATCAGAATGTTTAGGCATTGTTTGATTTCCTGATTCAGAAAACTGGCTTGGTCAGTAGAAATTACTTTTGATTTTTGTGCATGTTTGCTTCAAGTAAAGCAATATTTTTCTTTTGCAAATAGTAGCAAATGGATTTGGATGGGTGTTAAAGTGTACATCCGGGACTCTGACCTGCAGGGGTAGTTGGCAGCTGCAAACAGTCTGTGGAATAACTGGAGCAGGTTGTGTGAAGAAGTTTTATTGAATTGGTGGTGACCAAACATGTGTGGAGGTTAGAATCACTGTTCTTCAGAGGTGATCCTGCTTCTTTTCCTTGCCTTTCAGTAGTCTGGCTGCATCGGTGGACTTAATTCTTCTTGTTTCCTTTAATGGGCTGCCATGACCCTCGAAACTGACTGGCCAATGGTTCTTCAACTTTGTTGAACTTCATCTTCCAGCCATCTATATGTTTTTCTTTTTCCCCTTCATGTTCCAGCAACTAAACTGATTTTGAAAATAATCAATGTGGTCCAGATGTTGTTGGAGCCAGCCATGAAGTGTGTGTGTAAAAATGTCCTGTATCATTAACAGAAGTCAAGTTTTATCGGTCTTCAAAGTTTTACACCTCCTTCCTTCAGTCCACCTCTCCCTACTCTCTGACACAGCTGAACCGATTGACAGTTTTCATTTTGCCAGTGTGGAAAACCTTGTGACCACTTTACTTGATACTTGGTTACATTTTGTAGCTCCACTTATTTTAGATGAGGTACTTGTATCTAGATCTAAAGTAGTTTACTACATAAATGGAACTTAGATATAAAGTAGTTTGCATAAAGGAAAGAAGAACTCAATACTCGAGAGATTTTAAAACGGTGTATTCAGTATATGAAAACATGTAAAGGTCAAACAAAATCACTGGTTTCTCTTGATGGGAATACCGTGAGGAACATACGACAATTGTGTAATGGGAGAGTTGGCAAGCCTGCTTGTAAACTCCCAGCCTTGACTACTTTTAAAATTCAGTATTAACTGGTTTTAACATTTCAGTAATGACTGTTGCTTTAAAATGTTGATTGTTGTAGAGGAAACTTTTTTTTTTTTTACTTCTAATATTGGGTGTTTGTTAAATATTGATTGTAATGAAAGAAACTGCTTTTAAGTATTAAGTGTTGTGAAAAAATTTGTGTTAGAGAATTCAGTGCTGTGAATGAACAATGTGAATCAACAAGCCTACATTTGTGCAATTTATTGACAGTACAACAGTTGTATTGTTTGTTGTGGATGGTAACTTCAATATTTATAACCATATTATCCGATGATTTGATACACTTGTCATTGTGTTCTGCCAAATGGTGTTCAAAAAAGTCTCGAGAGTTGGTCAGTTCTAACTTTAGTGGTCAACTCTTGTCATATTTTTAGTGGTGAGTCTGCAGTAGCCGTGAGGTAAGTAAACAGGACAAAGATGTTGATATTGACGTTCCCACCCGAGAACAGCTTATTGAGGGGTTCACTGAAGATGGTGATGCACTACAGTTGGAGGGTGCAGATGTAAACAAGTTTGTGTAGGATGTATGTCAAAGCCATAGAATGGCTGAGAGAGATGCTGTTAGAAACTTCAGGTTCAAGTAAGAAATTGCACTTGAAAAATTAGAAAAAAGAACTGGCGTGGAAAACCAAATTAGAAGGAGAACTGTTTGAGAGAGAGAGAGAATGAATTCAAGAGGAGCCAGCCCATAAAAGATTTGAAATAGAATTGAAAGAAAATAGGGAGAAGTAAAGACAGGGATGAAAATGCTTATAGACCTAATTTGCCATACTTTGATGCAAAATATAATGACATTAATAGTCACCACAGGTGATTTAAAGTTCATGTGTCAGTTAGTAAGTGGTGGGTGTTACAGGTGATGCAAAAAAACGTACATCATACGTACATTGGAACAGCAGGGGATGTTGTAAACTGTAAACGCTGTGGAGTCACAGGAGCAGGTTTAAAAACGTTCTTTTTAAGTTGTTGGTGACCAAACATGAGTGGAGGTTGGGATGACTTTTCTTCAGTGGCTGTCCTGCTTCTTTTCCTGCCTTCTGGCTGCATCAGTGAACTTAATTTAATTTAATTTTTTTTTTATTTCCATCAATCAGCTGCCACGGCCATCAAGATAGACTTGTCAATGGTTCAGCTTCTGAACTGTGTTGAACTTCACCTTCCGGCTGTTTGTTTATCTGTGTTTCCCTATTGTGTATCTAAACTAAGTTGTGCTTGAAAATTGTGGCGAATGTGGTCAGCAGATTGTTGGAGCCAGGCACGAAATGTGTGTGTAAACTGTTCAACATCAAAAACTGAATTTAACTTTTGTTGTCAGTCTGTAGTTTTACACTCATCTTCCTCCAGTCTACCGCAACTGACAACCTGACAACGGAATTGATCAACATTTTTTATTTGCCGATCTGGAAAACAGTGGGATTTCTTCATTGGTGTTTTGAGCATCATTTTTGGCATCACTTCAGTCAGATAATGTAGTTACATGAAACATTTGTATTTTTATATGCAGCGTATATGTGTGTGAATCATAAACAAACCTCGGAGATAAAGTAGTTTACTGGTTTGTTTTGTTTTCATACATGTGTGTCTCTATGTGAGCGTGAGGTATGGTTGTATATAACATGATACAGAGGAAATTAAAAATGCAACACACAAGTTATCATGGATTGTGTGTGTGTGTGTGTGTGTGTGTGTGAAGAGCCCGTTAGTGAGAATTCCAATATCTTAACACAGAGAAACATCGGTATGCTTAGAAATTTGAGTATTTGACACAGGAAAAAAGTTTTCATTTCATTGCCTGCTCATATTTGTGACACTAGGCCAGAGGAAGTTGTAGGGATGGGGAGGGAGGAGGTGGATGATTTGGGGAAGGGGAAGAGTTGTGGTCTGGAAGATCACTGTTTTGCTGTGACCAGCAGGGTGGGGCAAAAAGATTCCTTTGTCTGGAAGGCTGGCCTGGGCAGGAAAGGGTAAGGGTTGGAGGGAAATATTTGAAGTTATAGGATAAATGTTTTGTTTCAGTAGTATGGGGGATTTATAATTATATACAAGATGTATACATGTGATAGAAATATCATAAATAATGCATTTGATTGTGATGCTGTCAAGACTCTACTCTGTTTTATAGGGAGCAAGGGTAAGCAGATTCTCTCTCTAGAGCAGATAGCAGCATTACTTCTCTGCACACACACACACACACACACACACAGGCCATCATAACAACTTGCCACTATAACTGAAAACTTCCTGGTTTTCTTGATGTGCTCCATCTGGCTGCATGTATGTTGAAAAGCTTTTACACCACTCCATAGTATTGCATAAATGTGTTGCAACAATGATGCTGCATAATGTAGAACTTTGAAGTAGGAATATTAAATTAGACAGAGCATAATTATGTCATACTTAACTTTGGTCCTGAACTTGTGCCATTATTCAGGAGTGGGTTCCAAGGCTAGAAAACATTTTCTTTTCTTTTCTTCTGTTTAGTTATTTTGCATATGAAACGAATTCCTTTTCTGAATGTTTTGCTGCTGACTCAGAAAATTCGAGAATTTAAGTAGATTAATTTGGGTTAAGCTGCATGAAATAACAGCATGACCAACCTTCGTCACATTTCAACTCGGGATACCTGATCTGGAACCAGTTCCAATTTAGATCATAGGCAGTTTAGAACTTTTGAGCGGGAATCATGACCTCCAAAAACATGAATGTTAGGCATGTGCTAAACACTTGGTGGAGAAGTTTGTAATGATTGTAAAGAGAAATTTCATTGCGAATAATTGTTACAGGAGAAGTACAACTGATGTCATCCTGAGAACAAATGGGTGATTGTTGTGACTTTGTATTTTGAATATTGGATTTTATTGTATATTGGATTTTATTTTTGTTTTCATGTGTGTGTTTTTTCAAGCTCTAGAGTGTTAAATATTACTTTGGTGAGCATTGGTTTTTCAGTTTATAAGTGTATCTGTACGTTCCACTGTGTTTAGTCTGGTAAATGCTGACAGAGATTTATGTGGGCTGCATGTGTTCCAGATTATTCATACCATGTAACAGTATGTTGAAGTCACTACAAGGGAAGAAGCTATACTGCTGGTTATTGTTATACTGCTGGCTATTGGAAATCTTAAGCATCTGTGTCTTATAAGTTTGTATTATGTTCCTTTGTTTTTTTTTGTGTTAATGGTATGGTGTGCGCATGAGTGGAAATTGTGACTGATTATTGACACAGTTGAGGGAACTGAGTACTGGTTAGAGTCCTTTATTGTCCTTTAGAGTCCTCTTTTATTTTCTCTCTTAATATCTTCCATTTATGTTCTCATTTTGACCTGAAAGTGTGAAACAGTAAACGAACAGTGCTGCTTAAGTCCCCCCTTTCCTTCTCCTACCTTAAAATCGTGGTGCTGTGTAATTACTACTGACAGTCCATTCTTCTGAACTGTTTGGAATGATACAGTGAATTTTGTTCGCCTGTTTTGCTTATTATCAGCTTCTGAGCCTTCAAATTGCCATGTAGGCCTGTTGATGTGTTTCCATGAATTTACAGCCGTATTTCTGAAAGAAAAATTGAAATCATTTTTATTAAAGAATGTAATGGCCTAGGAAATGAGCTTAATTACTGCCCGTGTAAGTGGGCATGCACGTGTGTTTATGTGGGGGAGGGGAAGGGGGAGGGGGATAGAGAGAGAAAGAGGGAGAGAGAAACACATTACGCCGGATGTAACAAAGCAACGATATAGAAATTTGTTAAAACCGATGCTTTGGATGTAACGAAAGCCGGATCTAACGAAGCAGTTTTGAATGTCCCTGTATTTCGCCATGTTTTCCAGTGATATATCTGATTCATGTTGAACATGATCTACGTTCAAAACCTTACTGTACATTCAAACCTTGCATCATTCAAATAGTAGAGTTATGTCATCAGTGAGGTTTTTGAGTCTGGTAAACAGAATACTGATGATTGCAAAAATACACATCCATATATTTATTCACACACCTTCCACCCAGTCCACCAGTTTTTCCTTCAATCATTCAACGTTTGGCATTAAATGATTAATGTGTAACGAACTGAAGTGTGCAAAGAGTTGGAGAAAGTTTACTAAGATCAGACAAAATAGAACATGGTAAAAAGGAGTGAAGAAAATTGAACAGTTCAGACATGGCAGCCTAACTGACTAAAGTTACAAGTCAGCCACATAATAATAATAACACATACTTTTCTAAGATTAGTGTCCGACGAACGTGGGGGGTACAGGAACTGAAGAGATAAAGAACTGTGGGTTGAGGAGGTGGGGACATAAAGATGGCTGGGGGCATGAAATCAGCAGTCCACCTATCGTTCGTTCCTTACCTCCCTGGAAGGCAGAAAGTTGGAGTTTGTCCAGTGGGTGTGTATGACCATGGAATCTTTTTACTGATGTGGCGGAGTCACGTTGCCATTCTTTCCCAGCCCTGCCCCCTCCCCCTCAGTCTTCTTTTTACTGTTGGCCTTTACCCCAAACCCCATACCATCCCTCGCACTTTCTCTTGTTAGGTGTCACGTGCCCATTTCAGGGTAAACACCTGTGTCGAAGTTCTCACCCCTCTCCCGCCTCTTTCTTTTGTAGATTACACCGCTTTTCTTTTCGTCTCCCCATTTTCAAAGACTGGTCGCCGAGAAATGTAATGCAATGAAAATGGCTGTTGGATGCTAGGGGTTGTCGGTGTTGAGATACCGATGTTTGCGGGCGTGCCGACAACTTGTGTCTCGGGGAGGACGGTGCAGGGTTCGGTGGATTAGTGGTACTGACAGCTGCAGGCCTATCGTAGTCAGCTCAGCTAAATGCAAAGATATTTCTACAGCTAAAAGCCAGTCAAAAACAAAACCATCTACTAATCAAAGCTAGGTAAACATTGATATTTTAAGACAACGAAAGAGAGAGAGAGAGAGAAAGGTAATCATCATTGATGTTCTAAGACCGAAAGAGAGAGAGAGAGAAAGGTAATCAAGATAAGCCTGTTAGTTATCAAAATGAAAAACGAACAAACCAACTAAACACGAGGGGAAAAGAAAGCAAGACAAAAACAAACCAACGAACAAAACGGCTGATACCTTTATCATGCTGATTTCCCAAGATGCCAGACACAGCCGAGAACAGACAGTCGTCAGATAAACACATACAGTAAGATTATAGATAAATAAATAAATCGGGGAAATCACCAAGCATCATATGCATGCCTTTCAGAGCAAACATACCAGTATGACTGATTTGTTAACAACACATGGAACACACAGTCATAATTTAAAGTGAGATGCTTATTACTCCTTCAGACTCGAAGTGACCTATAAGATCGTCAGCCTACTGCAGTATATCAGATTTTATGAGGAAAAGGCAGTCACAACAGAAACTAGACAGAAAGGTAGAATGAACCTTCCCTTGCCATAGTATAATAGCTTTTTTTTTTGTATTGTCGAACGCTGCGGCCAAATTTTGCTGCTTGTGGTAGATTCCCTCATCTGTTCACAGATCATTCACTGAATAATCTAAGAAATCTATGAGGTATTTTGCATTTTTGTTTGTGTCCTTCGAAGTCAAAGGTTGAAATTTACGTCCTATTGGCCTGAGGCCCCAAAGAACAGAATATTTTCACAGACCAAAGTCTATTTTTCTTGGCAGCTGTGATCGATCGTTGGCAGTAATCTTGGGGCTGGTTCTGGATGGGGTACGTCGTCTCAAAAGACTCGTGGTTCAGGTTAACTCCGGTCACTTTGCAGTGCGGCCGACGGTGGGCGTCGGTTTTCTTCTTACGCCAAAAGACTTGTGGTCAGGGTCACCATGGCATGCTCGAGGGGCACGTGATGCCGCCTCAAAGAGGGAGCAGAACGAAAGGCGCTGGAGCGTTGCACGAGTCCCACGGGTCTGTGGCCCAGCGCTGCCTACGGCCGAGAGGGCAATTTTTCAGCCCAATCTTGAGAGGGGTGCCCGCCACGTCCCCACCACGAGAGCATGGTATCCCAGCCCACGGTAATCGCGGTCAGGTAGCGCTCCATCACCAACCACCACCCCACATCACCAGGAGCCGTCCCTCGACGACACAGACTAAATCCGCCGTCACACATACGGCTGGAAGGTTGGCTGCGCCGCCTGACACTGACCGCTCACATCAGCGTCCCTCGAGAGATCTGCCACCTCTCCCTATATGTTCTCTGCTATACCACCTCGCAGGGAACTGATTATACCCTTGACTGTGATGTGATACCATAATAATGTGATTCTGTTGGTAATTAGAGTGGCAAAGTTGAAATAATTAACTTGAAAAACACTTTCTGAGCACACACACATAGTGCAGCTCATAAGCCCACTGAAATCTCTGAACAATCTGTTGGTGTTGACTGACCAGCATTCCAAACATCTGGTGTTGACATCACTGCCAGTCAGTAGCGTGCTGTGTGTAATCCAAACAACATTAGCGGTACCACAGTCTGGACACAAACAAACTCCAGAAGTATGAATTGTATGGTGACTTCCAGAAATTGTAAAAAACGTAATATTTCTTTGTTGTAAGTCCCTTTCACTTCTTTTTTTCTTCTAGTTTCTTTTTTTTTTTTTTTTGCTTTTTTTTTTTCTGCTGTCCACTGTCTCTTTGTCTTCATGGTTCCCTCGCCTGCCGTGTTTGTAAAGAATCTTGGCACGTTTTTTGGGTTTTTTTTTTTTTTTTTTTCTTTTTTGAGTTTTGTAGCATGCCATGATTAATTTCTTCTTTGTTATCGATCGACCAGACAGCGAAACTGTAAGCGAAACCGCCCAGAGTGGACACTGGCGGATATCCTGCAGTGACCGTTCCCCCGAATGTCCTTTTTATTAACTGGTTGGTTGCGATGAAATTATTTTCATTATTCGGCATTTCACTCGGTTTAGCAGCTGTTGAAACCAATCAACAAGAGTTTTATTTTAAATGTGGATTAACACTGAAAATGGTTTAACTAAGACGTGTTATATCAACTTACCTAAAGTCGGAAAAGAGAAAGAAAATGTTATACTGAGCACACTACCCACTTGCAGGAAGGAAAAAAACAGTGATCACCTTCTTCATCTTTTTCTTTATGCAGGAGTTCACAATTTTTACCGGTGACTGTGGCATTTAAAACATGTTCAATCATTAATCATCAGTCAGGTTGCGCTTGCCAGTCCAAGGATAGTCATTCCACCGATCCATAAATCAAGTAACAGCAATACAGATCGTTGATAACTGACACTCGCTAGGTATATGAAAAGCTAGAAAATAACATAACGGCATAGATTTTTTCCTGTTGACAAGTAACCAGTCGGACCCCTGTCTGTGTCGGAGGACGGTCTTTCAATTTAAACGACAGACAGGGCTGGTCGGAAGTCAAGCCTGGAGACAGAAGCACGACCCACGGCAGACATGGTGACGGGTTCGAACAGCCCCCTCCACCCCCGCTCCGCCGCCCCCCGCCCCCCCCCCCCCCTCGGCCACTTTGACTGTGCTATGACACCATCAGTAAGACCTGACTCTATGCTGTTCGTCAGTTTGGGCTTGAAGATCATACCAACCTAGCATCTTAAGGCTAGTGAATACATTCTATCGCCTGTGATTTCAGGTGTGTGCAAGGTAACTAACAGTGCTCTGTTTTGATGGAACATTGGTCTCCATCCACAACCAGAGGTCAGAGGTGTGATATCACATCACAGTTGAAAGGCAGTTTGTGTGATATCACATCACGGTCAATCTGGTAAGAATCGGTTTACCGTTTGTGTGTGTGTGTGTGAGAGAGAGAGAGAGACAGACAGACAGACAGGCAGACATCTGTTTAATCATAATCAGAAATACAAATTGGAACTTTGCGATAAAAGTTCCTTTCTTAAAGTTGGTAGTCCGGCTATGATATCCTTTTAAACCTTTCTGCCTATCGGTTCATGTTTCACTTTTTTTCTTTTTTGTTTTTCTTTTTGTGTTTTGTTGTGGTTTTTTTCTTTGTTTTTTTGTTTTTCTCTTTTTATAGAACAGAACTGACAGTTGTAACGAGATTGTAACAGCTACCGTGAATTTGGTGCACGGACATTGACTCGTCGTATCTTTATGAAAACCTCTTCATGCAATCAAACTTTTGATCTGGTTTTCTGAGCACATCGACTTTAATATCACTTCAGAATCAGAACCTGTTCTCTTTTTTTTTTTCCAGTCAATAACTTGATATCTGTCTCCAAGTGACTGACTGTGAATGATGCAGCATTTGTCACGTCATCACAGTGATTCATTAAGGATTTTTTTTTTTTTTTTTTGTCTTGGCCTTTGAGAATTGAACGCTTGTCGTTTAGGACAGTGCTGTAACACAAAGAAGCTGTTTCACTGACTAATTCCTGAAAGAACGTTTAAATTTGTTAACGCACTGCAACATTGTTTGCCCCAGCAGATCTTACACACTGCCGACTCTTCTGTTCCAAAGGAAATGAACGTAGGTGAGTTCATATAGGTACTGTGGCGATGCAGCCAGTAGCCTATACCTCCAGATTTCATTTTTATAGTTCAAAAACACACACACACACACACACACACAGGAAAGGTAATTTTGCTTATAGCCCTGCCGACCGCAAAGGGCCATATCAGGGATATCACCACGTTGAAGTCAACTCACACGCATGAAACACACACTCTCTCTCTCTCTCTCTCTCTCTCTCTCTCTCGAGACTGGTTCAGTGTTGCCATTTGCCAGTGGGCAGAATCAACTGCCTGCTCCGACTTCCGAGGTGGTCCAAGATGGTTTAACTCTCTCCGACTTCCAAACTTTGCGCAGCGTGCCTATGTGTTCAGTTTATAAACACTGTTCCAAAGTTGACTCATTTTTGGACTGTAGCGTGTGAGCTCATACATACTGAAAACAAAGACGTGTCCAGTTGAACAGAGTTTACACAGGTGTCACTTAATTAACAGCAACAACACAGGCACATGGTTGAGTTAAAGTTTTAAGTTTAATCGCAGCTATCCCAAACAGTTGGAGCGTGGTGAATCACAAGAATGATCGAGTCATGTTGCTATCTTGCCCCTTTTCCTGTGATGGCCTTACGGTGGGAAATATTGATTTTTTAAACCTCTTTACTGTAGCCATTCTGAATTTTTTAAAAATCAATGTCTGCTTGTTAACTACCTGGCAATCGAAGTCCATGTGTACGTGCATGCCAGTGCCTCTATAGGTGTAGGTGTGCGTGTGCGTTCATGTTTTAAGAGAGCCTCTATAACAATAACTTTGAAGTTTAGATGAAATACCTGACTAATAAGTGGAAAGTACAAATTCCAGAAATCTGCAGCACGGCAAAATATGCAGTGTTTTCAATATTGAGCTATTTTGTTTTGTGTCACAGCAGATATGCAGATAAGCAAAATATATGCAGAAGATATAAGTGTTCAGCCTAGGAACACGCAGATATCCGTGTTTATAACAGAATGTTTACTCTAAATAAATCAAATAGGCAACAGACAACCGTTTATTGCAAACAAAAGGATTACTGGACGCACATTCGAAGACAGTAGACAGCCAAAGATTATGCAGTCTAAATGAAACTTTGGTTTCATTGAAATTAATCTCAGTTTTTCATTTTTCGCAAAAACATTTGCACATCAACTAACTTCTGTAAAGCAGGTACAATATTAGCTCCTATTCTCCGCTTTCCCGCCACTTCCGTTTTCCCTCTCACCCTCGCTACCCCCCCCCCCCCCCCCCCCCCCTCGCCCCCTTCTTCCCCTCTTCATCAGCATGTAAAACTACAAGCAAACGATTATCCTGTTGTTATGCGCTCTTGATACTTGATATTAAAAACCACATACAGAAGATGACAACTAAGATGTTTTCCTCGAGAGAAAAAAACGCACGAGTTTACCTGATCTAGGTTGATATATCTTGAAACTGCATACTGTTCCATCATTCAATATCATAATGGTCATCTAAATCCTTATCGTTCTACCTCATCACCCCCCCCCCCCCCCCCCCCCCCGCCTCCATATCCCCTACCACCCTTTCCCTTCGCCTCCTTTCCACTTGACACACATAGAGCAGCATGTGGGGGGAAAAAGTGTCTGCACGCAGCAGGATAAAAAAAAAAAAAAAAAAGAAATGAAGACGAACACCACTTTTCCCACATTTACGGCACAGAACGGCCAGGTCAGTGCCTGTTTGCCTTTTCCCGTCCTCTCTCCTCAACACCTCCTCGCCTCCTCCCCCCCCCCCCCCCCCCCCCCCCCCCCCACACACATTCCCCCCTCCGCCCCGTTCCTACCGCCAAACTTTGGGTGGGGAGAGGCAAACGCGCTCCCTGAGCATACATACACTGTGACTGGGTTCGTGACTGGATAGAAAAGTAGAGCAACGACTTGCTTGCGACGGTGATTTGCAATACTGTGCATGTTTCTTTGCTTGATATTGTACACAGGTGGTCAGGTCTCTGTGTCTGTCAGTTTGTCCCCATGATGACTAGAAAACGTCTGGTTTAAAGCGAGGGGACGTAGAGGGAGGGATGGTTCTTCATCCATTCTGACCGTTGAATGATTAATGGTGCTGATCGGTCAGTCATAGCTGAATGTTTCTTGGGGGAGGGGGGGGGGGGGGGGGGACTAGCGACAGACGGATGAAAAGCTACCCCAAACCAGCACAAGCATGAGGGAGCGAACAAATTACAAAAAAAAGAAACAAACTAGAAGAAAAAGAAAAAAAAAATGAGGAAAAAAGAAAAAAGAAGAGGGGAAGGGGGGGGGGGGGGGGAGGGTCCTTCTTTTAAGATACATCGCCAGCCGTTGATCTTGATTTTGTTTTAATCTAGAACACTGAAACAAACTGCAGCTTTGTGATTCAGAAATTGCAGCATCGGAATTTATAATAGACTGCAGTGTTGTAGTTTACAACATTAACATAGATTGCAGTGTTGTAGTTTAGAACACTAACACAGACTGCAGTGTTCTGTAGTTTAGAACACTAACACAGACTGCAGTGTTGTAGTTTAGAACACTAACACAGACTGCAGTGTTGTAGTTTAGAACACTGAGGCAGACTGCGGCATCATAGTGTAGAACACTGAAAAAGAATGCAACATTGCAATTTGCTGTTTTTTGTGTTTGCCAGTATTAATACGACTGTCTTCGTCATTCTTAAGTTTTGCATTGCCTTTTAAAATATTTTTTTAAATAGTCTATGCATCTTGTTTTTGTCAGTTTGTGAATTGTTGTTTCTGTTGTAATCAGTCTGTGCAGCTTTTTCTTCATATTGTCAACTTGCATCGTATTGTTTTTTTTTTTTCTTGTCACCATAATCTGTGCATCGCTGGTTCTTCTTTATATCACTTTGTAATCTTTTATTTATTTATTTATGTATCTGTTCGTTTGTTTACTTAATCATTCAGCTGGTTAGTTAGTTTGTTAGTTAAAGTTAGTTGTCTGTTTATTTATTCATTTTGCACGCTGGTTTTTCTTGTGAATCGAACTGTTCGTTCTTGAATATTGTTTTGTCAGTCGTCGCACTCCTTTGTCTTGTGTTGTTCGTTTCTCCGTCGTAAAGTCTTCACTGTGTGCACATGTTTTGTCATCTTCGTCACTGTGTGTACTGTTGCTCCTTGTCATCACTGAGTACACCGGTTTTTTTTGTTTTGTTTTGTTTTGTTTTTGTTTTTGTTTTTTTTTCCTGTCGTCACTGTGTACACTGTTTTTTTTCGTGTCGTCACTGTGTGCACACTGTCTTCTTGTCGTTACTGTGTGCACTGTGTCTCCCTGTCGTCACTGTGTGCACACTAGCTGTCTTCTTGTCGTCACTGTGTGCACTGTTTCTCCCTGTCATCACTGTGTGCACTGTTTTTCTCCTGTGTCATCACTGTGTGCACTGTTTCTCCCTGTCGTCACTGTGTGCACTGTTTCTTTTTTCCTGTCGTCACTGTGTGCACTGTGTCTCCCTGTCATCACTGTGTGCACACTGTCTTCTTGTCGTCACTGTGTGCACTGTGTCTCCCTGTCATCACTGTGTGCACACTGTCTCTCTTGTCGTCATTGTGTGCACTGTTTCTCCCTGTCATCACTGTGTGCACTGTTTTTTCCCTGTCGTCACTGTGTGCACTGTTTCTTTTTTCCTGTCGTCACTGTGTGCACTGTTGTGTTTGTGTGTGTGTGTGTCGTCACTGTGCACTGTATCCTCCTGTCGTCACTGTGTGCACTGTATTTCCTGTCGTCACTGTGTGCACTGTATCTTCCTGTCGTCACTGTGTACACTGTATCTTCCTTTCGTCACTGTGTACACTGTATCTTCCTATCGTCACTGTGTGCACTGTTTTTTTCCTGTCATCACTGTGCACAGTGTCTTCCTGTCGTCACTGTGCACTGTTTCTTCCTGTCATTATTGTACACTATGTCTTCATTTCATGACTGTGTACAGTGCATTCCTGTCATCACTGTGTACAGTGTCTTCCTATCATCACTGTGTACAGTGTCTTCCTGTCATCACTGTGTACAGTGTCTTCCTGCCATCACTGTGTACTGTGTCTTCCTGTCATCACTGTGTACTGTGTCTTCCTGCCATCACTGTGTACTGTGTCTTCCTGTCATCACTGTGTACTGTGTCTTCCTATCATCACTGTATGCATTTCTTCCTGTCATCACTGTGTACAGTGTCTTCCTGTCATCACTGTGTACAGTTTCCTGTCCTGTCATAACTGTGTACAGTATCTTCCTGTCATCACCGTGTGTACAGTGTCTTCCTGTCATCACTGTGTACAATGTTTTCTGTCATCACTGTGTACTGTGTTTTCCTGTCATCACTGTGCACAGTGTCTTCCTGTCATTAGTGTGTACACTGTCTTCCTGTCATGAGTGTGCACAGTGTCTTCCTGTCATCACTGTGTACAGTGTCTTCCTGTCATCACTGTGTGCAGTGTCTTCCTGTCATCATCACTGTGTACTGTGTCTTCCTGTCATCACTGTGTACAATGTCTTCCTGTCATCACTGTGTACTGTGTCTTCCTGTCATCACTGTGTACTGTGTCTTCCTGTCATCAGTTTGCACTGTGTCTTCCTGTCATCACTGTGTACTGTGTCTTCCTGTCATCACTGTGTACTGTATCTTCCTGTCATCAGTGTGCACATTGTCTTCCTGTCATGAGTGTGCACATTGTCTTCCTGTCATGAGTGTATACAGTGTCTTCCTGTCATCACTGTGCACAGTGTCTTCCTATCATCACTGTGTACTGTGTCTTCCTATCATCACTGTGTACAGTGTCTTCCTGTCATCACTGTGTACTGTATCTTCCTGTCATCACTGTGTACTGTGTCTTCCTATCATCACAGTGTACTGTGTCTTCCTGTCATCACTGTGTACTGTGTCTTCCTGTCATCCTGTCATAACTGTGTACTGTGTCTTCCTGTCATCACTGTGTACTGTGTCTTCCTATCATCACTGTGTACAGTGTCTTCCTGTCATCACTGTGTACAGTGTCTTCTTGGTCATTACTGTGTACAGTGTCTTCCTGTCATTGTTGCGTACATTCTTTCTTTCTGTCGTCACTACGTGCACTGTTTCTTCCTGTCGTCAGTGTGTACTGTATCTTCATGTCATCACTGTGCACAGTGTCTTCCTGTCATTACTGTGTGCTGTGTATTCCTGTCATCATTGTATGCTCTCTTTCTTTTTGTCGTCACTGTTTGTTTCTTCTTGTCGTCAGTGTGCACATTTTTTTTTTTTTTTGTCAACATACTCTCTCTTTTTTCTTTTCCTTTTTTCTTTTTTAATCTTGTGTTGTGTTGCTATTGTTGATGTTGTTGATGTTGTTGTTGCTGTAGTTGTTGCTTCGCCGGACATCACAAAGCAGCAGCAACGTGGTCCAGTGAGAGGGAGAGAAAGAAAGCGAGAGTTCGTGTGTCGTCCAGTTATGACCTCCCCACTGCTCCTGGTCAGTTTGACCCTCGCCTCTGCTGTGCTGTGGTCACTGCTGACGACCGGACACAGTCTCAGGTATGGTTGCTGTTAATTAACCTCGTAGAGATTCTGTTGATCTCTCTCTCTCTCTCTCTCTCTCTCTCTCTTCTCTCTCTCTCTCTCTCTCTCTCTCTCTCTAGCATTCTAGCATTTCCCTTCAAGAGAATTAGCGGGAGTGTTCGTTCACTCGCGCCACAGGCATGGAGGAGACAAAACACGATCACGACAGCGATATATACACACAGTGCATGAAAGAGGCAGAACACGACCACGACAGCAATATCTACACACAGTGTATGACAGAGACAAAAAAAAAAAAAAAAAAAAAAAAAAAAAACGATCACGACAGCAGTATCTACACACAGTACATAAAGAGACAGATCACTATCACAACAGCAATATCTACACATAGTGCATAAAGAAACAGATCACTATCACGACAGCAATATCTACCCACAGTGTATGAGAGAGGCAGAAGTCTACTCGACAGCAATATCTACATACAGTGTATGAGAGAGACAGAAGTCTATCTCGACAGCAATATCTACACACAGTGCATGACAGAGACAGAAGTCTATCTCGACAGCAATATCTACATACAGTGTATGAGAGAGAGACAGACCACTATCACGACAGCAATATCTACACACAGTGTATGAGAGAGACAGACCACGATCACGACAGCAATACTACCAGTGCGACCCCATGGAACAGACAGGACATGATCACAGTAACAATGTGTACACGCAGTGCATTCACATGGAAGAAACTGAACCTCAACATGACAGAAATATCTACACACAGTGCACCCCCATGAAAAACAGAAATATCACAGCACATATCTGAACCACAGCAGCAATATCTGACACACAGTGTACCCCTATGAAAGTCTGAAATGAAGTTCGAAATTCACACAGTGCACCCTTATGAAAGTCTGAAATTCGACACACAGTGCACCCTTATGAAAGTCTGAAATTCGACACACAGTGCACCCTTATGAAAGTCTGAAGTTCGACACACAATGCACCCTTATGAAAGTCTGAAGTTCGACACACAATGCACCCTTAAGTCTGAAATTCGATACACAGTGCACCCTTATGAAACTCTGAAATTCGACACACAGTGCACCCTTACGAAAGAGAATAATTATTATCAGTGAGATCTACAGGCTGCACTGATGGAAGAGAATGGTCATAACATATCAGTGAGATCTACAGGCTACGCACTGTTATGAAAGAGACAGAACATCATCATCTGAACAGCAATGTCTGTACACAATGCAGGCTTTTCACTCGCACTGTGTAGCTCTGGATCACAATCACGCGTTTAAAGCATATGTCATGGAGAAATAGAGGTCTTTTCGTACATTCATCAAGAAAAATCTGTTTGCAGTCAAAATGGAGAGAGAGAGAGAGAGAGAGAGAGAGAGAGAGAGAGAGAGAGAGAGTCTCTCTGAGCATAATTATATATTTCTAGCATCAGGTCATTGAGGGACACAGACCATATGGATGGGGTGGCAGGGGGGGGGGGGGGGTCAACTACAGCAGGAGAAGAGGGTTTAAAGTTTAGGGCAGATGCAAGAAGGAAAGAGAAAGGGGAGAGAGAACAGAGAGGAGAGGGGTGTTGAAGAGAAGTTTCTGAACGTAGATCGAGATGTACACCTCATGAAATGTAGCTACAACTATGGGCTGTCAGGTCGTGTCATGGGCATTACAGTCATGTCTTCTTCAATGCTTGATCCGACAGCAGATGTTCTTCTGCAGCTTTCGACACAGCTGATCATAAATGTTCTTCTCATGTCACACAGCACCAACTTCGGCAAATGTGACGCTGTGCTAAATTGGTTTAGATTGTATCTTTCAAAACAAACAGTTGTCCGCCCCTATCAATGAGAAACAATCCTCTAAACTGCCATTAGACTCTGGCGTTCCCCAGGGTCTGTGCTAGGTCTAGTGCTCTTCATGCTGTACACAGCGCCCTTGACTGATTTCATCAACAATCGTTCAGTTCATCATAACTGAGCTCAGCTTCAACACCGACACGTTTAGATAACAGATACCGGTTTCGTTACACAAACAAACAAACAGACAGACAGACAAACAGACCAAACAAACAAACACCTCCAAGACTGTCTCCAAAACCAGACAGTGGCTGTCGCACAAAAAAAACTGAAATTAAATGATGATAGAACAGTGGCTAACCGCCCTCGCGCTGAAGACGTTAGTCTTCATCCGGAAGTAGTCCTTGATTCCACTGATACCTCATTCATGCCGTGTATTCGTGGTCTTAGCTTTTCTCTGGACTTTTTGTTTTGACTTTGAAACACCACTCGGCCCAAATCAGCCAGGCATCATGTCTTGAACTCTGTCGCGTCAGCTCCATCACACCTTTCCTTACAGAACAAGTCACAAAGGTGCTGGTGTCTCCCTGCACCCTGTCCGACTGGATTATTGTAATGCTGTTCTCCTGCGTGTACCTGTTGCCTTCTATCCGCCACTTCAACGTGTTCAAAATGCATCTGCGCGCCTTATCCGTTGGGTGCCAAAACGACTCCATACAACAAGCCTTTCAAAGCAGTTGGACTTGCTCTAAATCGAGCATAGGATTCAGTACAAATCGGCCAGTTTATCTTAAAAGAAAATTGCACGTGAAGCACCTGTCTGTCTTTCTGACCTCTTCAAAATATAGGCCTACTTTCCTGCCTGGAGCCTCTGTTCTTCTTCTGGTGATCGAATATTTAGAATTCCTGCTATAACCGAAAGCAGCACGGTCGTAGGGCATTCTCATTTTCATTCTCATTTTGTGCGGCGATACTCTGGAAGTCACTATTGCCCGTCGATTGCACATATTCGCTCCTTTGTGTATGAGCTGTTCACCTGTGTTTTGTTGAAGTGAGTGAGTGAGTGTGTGTGTGTGTGTGTGTGTGTGTGTGTGTGTGTGTGTGTGTGTGTGTGTGTGTGTGTGTGGTTTTTGTTTTTGTTTTGTTTTGTTTTTGTTTTTCGTTTTCTTTATTTGCTCATTTAAACAAACATAAACATGCCTTCTCGGGGCCCGTTCCTGGACTAGTTTGTTTCCTTTACGTCTCTGGTTTGTGAAAGAAATGTTTTTTTTCAACAAAGACTGCTGTCCACGCCCAGACCGACATGACCATGTGCATGACGGCCAGCCAGGTGGCAGGCAGCACACAGCAGAGGCCCGATCGAGTGACCACCAACCCAACCCGGACTGTCGGCCCGACCCTTCTTATCTCCTGCCGTCCAGGGGAACCTGCCTCTTTGTGTCTCCTTTGATGTGACCGCCTCTCCTTGTTGGCGCCTCTTCTCGCCGACCGCTGGCTTTCAGACGTCGATCTGTCTGTTCTAGTGGGTGGTGTGTTTTTACCCTGCGCGGTTACACTCTGCTGGTGTCAAAAGTGTCCTTTGCCGGGAGTGAAGGGGAGTGTGAGGTAGTGGCGCGCACTCCCTTTTAGCGTAAGCGCGCTAACGTGGTTTGAATGGTGTTGATTGCACCCAACAGTCACGTAGTGGTGCCAGAAATGAACACAATGATTCACGTAGTGGTGCCAGAAATGAACACAATAATTCACGTAGTGGTGCCAGAAATGAACACAGTAATTCACGTAGTGGTGCCAGAGAAATGAACACAATAATTCACGTAGTGGTGCCTAAAATGAACACAATAATTCACGTGGTGGTGCCAGAAATGATCGCAGCAGTTCACATAGTGGTGCCAGAAAGGAACACAATAATTCACGTAGTGGTTGCCTAAAATGAGCATAATAATTCACGTAGTAGTGCCAGAAATGAACACAATAATTCACGTTGTGGTGCCAGAAATGAACACAAAAGTTCAAGTAGTGGTGCCAGAAATGAACACAATAATTCACGTAGTGATGCCAGAAAGGAACACGGTAATTCACGTAGTGGTGCCAGAAATGAACACAATAATTTACGCAGTGGTGCCAGAAATAAACACAGTAATTCACGTAGTGGTGCTAGAAATGAACACAAAAGTTTCAAGTAGTGGTGCTAGAAGTGAACATAAATGTTCACGTAGTGGTGCTAGAAATGAACGTAAACGTTCACGTAGTGGTGCTAGAAATGAACATAAACGTTCACGTAGTGGTGCTAGAAATGAACATAAACGTTCACGTAGTGGTGCTAGAAATGAACATAAACGTTCACGTAGTGGTGCTCAAAATGAACACAAAAGTTCACGTAGCGTTGCTAGGCATGCAAAATAGTTCACGTGGTAATGCAAAGCATGCACAATAGTTCACGTGGTGATGCTGAACATGCACAATACTTTACATTGTGATGTTAAACATGCACAACAGTTCTGGCAGCGATGTTAAAGCAGTGATGCTTAACTTGCACAATAGTTCACTAACGACGCTTAACATGCACAATAGTTCACTAATGACGCTTAACATGCACAATAGTTCACTAGTGACGCTTAACATGCACAAGAGTTCACTAGTGATGCTTAATGTGCACAACAGTTCTCTAGTGATGCTTAATATGCACAGCAGTTCACCAGTGATGCTTAATATGTACAGCAGTTCACAGTGATGCTTAATATGTACAGTAGTTCACCAGTGATGATTAATATACACAGCAGTTCACCAGTGATGCTAATATGTACAGTAGTTCACCAGTGATGATTAATATACACAGTAGTTCACCAGTGATGATTAATATGCACAGTAGTTCACCAGTGATGCTTAATATGTACAGTAGTTCACCAGTGATGATTAATATACACAGTAGTTCACCAGTGATGATTAATATGCACAGTAGTTCACCAGTGATGATTAATATGCACAGTAGTTCACCAGTGATGATTAATATGCACAGTAGTTCACCAGTGATGATTAATATACACAGTAGTTCACCAGTGATGATTAATATACACAGTAGTTCACCAGTGATGATTAATATGCACAGTAGTTCACCAGTGATGATTAATATAATATGCACAGTAGTTCACCAGTGATGCTAGACATGAAAACAACCATCGGTTCTCGCGGTGTTACAGAAATACAGTTCACACGGGGGTAATAAGTAGCCAACGATTCACAGAGTGACCTGGAAGTTGTGAGGGAGGGGGGGGGGGGGGGGGGGGGGGGAGGGGGGGGGGGGGATAGTGGCGAGGGAGGACACAGTGATGCTTATGGCTTGTTGCTGTGCAGCGTGGACCAGGCGGTCCGTTCTCAATGTGGCCGGGGGATGGAGGAAGGGAAAGAAGTAGTGGTGCGTAGCCAGCACGCGTTACCTCCCTTTAGCCGCCTCTTTAATCTGCTTCGTCTGACCGGTCAGGCCAGGCAAACCAGGTAACAATTCTTCTCTTTCCCGCTTCTTCTTCTTCTTCTTCTTCTTCTCTCTCTCTCTCTCTCTCTCTCTCACTCTCTCTCTCTCTCTCTCTCTCTCTCTCTCTCTCTCTCACATTATTTCATTTCACTGCTTGTTGTAGTCCCTACTCAGGGCGAGGACTAGATGTAAAAAAGTACGTCAGTGCTTATCTATTATCCTCGTAAATAAAGAATTTTGTCTGTCTTGTCTTGTCTTCTCTCTCTCGTTCATTTTTTTTTAATTGTTCGTAGGCCTATGTTCCATTTTCTTTTCCCGCTTTATTATTATCATTATTTTTTAATTGAATAGTAAATTTGAATTGAATAGTAGTTTCAAACCCCCCACCCACCCCCCCCCCAACAGCACGTATGCGTGCGCACGTCTTCAGACAAAGAGAGAGCGCACGAGAGAGAGAGAGACTGAGAGAGAGAGAGAGAGAGAGAGAGAGAGAGAGAGAGAGAGAGAGTCCACAGACACACACACACACACACACACACACACACACATTGAGATCTGTCGGCCGTTGCGTCTGTCAAACGGCTTGTTGACTGCATCGCATGTGGATGGTCTGTGTGTGGAATTCGACCGATTCCGAGATCCATCGACCATGGGATCCATAAACTGATTCACAGACAACACTTTGCTTTGAGATGCAAACCATTTTTGTTTGAAACAAAAGCAATAGTCCTTCAAAGGGAAGAAACATAATAGAAAATCACAATGCCACTCTTCTAATTTTCGGCCACGTGGCCTTTTTCAAGAGAAAATTTTTTTTTTTCCTCTTGAAAAAGGCCACGTGGCTGAAAATTAGAAGAGTGGCATTGTGATTTTCTATCATTTTGTTTGTTTTGTTGTTTTGTTTTGGAACTAGACTATGTTTATAGTCTTTGTGTCTCTGTGTTTCTTTTTCCCATTTGAAACAAAAATAACTACCTCCGCCGATTAACATGGACAAACAAATAACAAGACAAAATACAACGCGTTTTGACCCCTTAGGCCTTCTTCAGGCAAGATAAACAACATTCAGGACAACGAAAACGAAGAACGAGCAGTCACTTATCTTTTCGAATTCGGCACAAGACAGACGTTGAATAAAAACGAGGCCGTTTCAGTTTCTGCCTGCAGTCACCAAACTTTAAAAATAAGATGTTTCTCCTCATTTTAAAAGGAATGAATAGCAGCGCACCAAGCATTATTGCCCATAGTATCCAGATGACGAAATCTGTCAGAAGAAAACATCAATGACCCTCTGAAGTTCAACTGAAAGACTTGTAACACAGCTTTGTTTGGTGACAAGTTTCGTAAGTTTGCAAATCGAGTTCAAAAACAAGGAAATAAATTGTAGTAATGGCGAAATCGCGTGCGACATTACAAAAGGATAACTTGCGGCTGAACTGTGCGCAAGCGGTCTGCTTTTTTTTTTTAGGTAGCGCCCCCCCCACCAACCAAATGACCAGAGGTCTGTTCTTTGGTGGAGGTCGAGGTCACGGGATGTTCCTGTGCCATTGTTCTTTAGTTATCACTCTGACTTTCACAAAATGCTGTGTCATTGTTCCTGTTGTCAACACACTGAATTCCAAAATGTGCGCTGCCATTATTCCTTATTCCATCACACTGAATCCCGCTGTATGCCATTATTCCTTATTCCATCACACTGAATCCCGCTGTATGCCATTATTCCTTATTCTATCACACTGAATCCCACTGTATGCCATTATTCCTTATTCCATCACACTGAATCCCGCTGTATGCCATTATTCCTTATTCCATCACACTGAATCCTGCTGTATGCCATTATTCCTTATCCATCACACTGAATCCTGCTGTATGCCATTATTCCTTATTCCATCACACTGAATCTCATTATATGCTGTGGCATTCCCTTTGTCATCATACTGAATGCTACAGTATGCGGTGCCATTATTCCTCATGTCATCACATCGAATTCCACAATATACTGCACCATTAATCCTTACGTCATCACACTGAATTCCGTCATCGATCATAGCATTTCAGACTACAATTAAAGCGATAAAAACTTACCAGCTTAATCATGTTAAATGTGTGTGTGGGAAGCGGGGATAGCGGGTTAGTGGGGATGAAGGAGGGAGTGAACTCGGAAACAACTCTCACCCATTACTAGGACAGTGAGTGAAGCATTAGTGAAGCGTGACACTGCTTTACAAATGCCGGAGTTCACACGGGTTTTTAGCATTCAGGGCAGACACAGTGTGCAGCAGTGCTGGTCATAGCTTGATGCCTCTCTGGTTTCTGGCAGGTTCACCCATGCCATCTCTCAACGGCGTGTGGCTGACGAAGACTTCGCTCCCTCCATCACATCAGAAGGCGGTGGATCCCATTCCTGGCACGCTGACGTGGCCCCAGTGTCTCCAGTCGTCCCGTCAGGCCAGGCTTTACCTCTTCCGACGACACGACGCAGAAGAGACACGAGAGGCACACAGCTGCCTCCCCAGTTCACGCAGTCTTCCTCCTCATCAGCTGACCACGTCTCAGAGACTGACCACAACGGTAGCCTGATGGACGCCGTGCTACAGGATCCATCAGACAACGATGGCAATGTGTTAATGGATAATGCTGCCGGAGTTACGGACGTTGATGTACCCAGTGCGTTCACTGATCAGCACTATGAACCAGCATCTTCAAGACAGCACGCGCTTTACAGAACCAGCGCAGAAAATGTTCAGCAACAAGGGCAGAGTGTTTGGCGGTGCTAAGGACAGCGGGGATTCCTTAGTGCCCTATGAGTCACCGGCAGCAGTGGATTCTGTATGGTCATGCTGACCGATAAGATGGCCAAGAGTGGGCGGATCTCCCAGTCTTCCGTACCAATCAGGACTTTACCATTCCGTCAGCAAGGACCAATAGCATTGTGAAGAAGGCTGTCAGACAGACATCACAGATGGAGGCACCCTCCTCCACAAGAACGTCATCATCCTCCCTTAACCGAATGGACTTGGACATTGTCGATCACGTTAATCAAGAAGATGATTTGGTCATGAAGGGGAGGAAAATGACTCAACATCCACTTTCTAATGAAAAGGGTGACGTGACTGAAAATGACGTCACAGGCGATCTATGTAACACACTGTGTCCACTACGTCACATCTAGTTACCCTGCCAAACAATGAGGCTGGAACGAAAGACCGGAACACAGAGGAAGCCAACGGACAGGATGTGAACAGCACTGCCAGCTCCGACTGGCAGCCAGCAGCCAGCAGCACGCTCCCCGTCACACTGCCCTCAGTGCCAGCCTCCCTTCACACTGTGCCGACCGTTAACACCACCACCAACACACCGCCCGCTGACGGCAGCACAGCCGAAAATAACCCAGTAGTGATTGGGCACAGTGATGACCCTGCAACCCCAAATCCTGCAACCACCCTTGGCACCAGTGAATCACCAAACACAACTTATACATATGGCCACAGTGCAAGTCAAACAACAGACGACGCCACGAATACCTCTGTCATGACAACTGAAAAACCAAACTCTGTCGTAAATAAGACCCAAAACTCAGACAAAAGTACTTCTGAGATACCAAACTCTGTCGTAACAGAGACACAAACCTCAGACAAAAGTACTTCAGAGAAACCAAACTCTGTCGTAACTAAGACACAAAACTCGGACAAAAGTGCCTCTGAGATACCAAGCTCTGTCGTAACTAAGACCCAAAATTCAGACAACAGTAGCGGCCAAACAAGGCAGACAACCAGCAGCGGTTTTTTTCTGAGACGAAAGACAGGTTATCTCCCAGCACGGACAACTCGGCTGCAACATCCACTGCCGCCCGTGCGCGCACTCCTCCGAACAACTCTTCCACAGCTGGGTTCAGCAGCACTCCTGGCGACAGCAGTGGGATGCGTCCTAGTGTGGGCGATGACAACAGCTCTGACGATGAGGACGACGACACGTTCTGGCCAATCGTCGCTGCTCTGGTCATCGGCATTCCCTCCATCATTGTGTTTGGCATCGCCATTCTGGTCATCTACAGGAGGCGGAGGCTGCCATCACCTTCCAGCAGGCTACGTAGGCCTGCTGCTAGCGAGGATCCCGTTTGAGCATTGTCGCCCCCCTCCGACACTTCCACCCCTCCTCTGTGTGTGTGTGTGTGTGTGTGTGTGTGTGTGTGTGTGTGTGTGTGTGTGGGCGTGTGTGTGCTAGTGTGTGTGTGTGTGTGTGTGTGTGTGTGTGTGTGTGTGTACGCGCGCGCGCGCGTGTGATAGTGTTAGTGTTAGTGTTAGTGTGTGTGTGTGTGTGTGTGTGTGTGTGTGTGTGTACGCGCGCGCGTGTGATAGTGTTAGTGTGTTAGTGTGTGTGTGTGTGTGTGTGTGTGTGTGTAAGTGCAGGCACGCGTGCACTCGCATGCTCGTTTTTATAGAGCAACACACACACACACACACACACACACACACACACACACACACACACACACACACACGCGCGCACACACGTGTGTGTGCTTTTTTACAAATGGGCCTGGTCTTTGTAGGCCATTGACGCGTCATCCTCATTTTTTCAGTTCAAGATGAACATGTTATGCACTCGTCCAAGTCATTAGTGGCAGTTTTCATTGTCAAATCTCTGTCGGTGTGCAACAACGAACATTTATACTTGCTGTATGGTTTTATGTTGACTTTTCTGAACGCCATCACCATGGTATCATTTACATCCCTGCAACAGATTGACCTTTTGACCTCATGACCGATTGCCTGCACATTGGAAGGTTTGATGAAGACGGCAGTGTTGTGTGGAGGCAGGGAGCAAATACTGTCATAGCAAAACTGTTCCCCAGCGATACGTTGGGGATGGAAGAAGTCTATGCACCTTTTTCAGTGTGTGTGTGTGTGTGTGTGTGGGGGGGGGGGGGGGGGGGGGTTTTGTTTTGTTGAGTGATCGTTTTTGTTGTTGTTGTTGTTGTAGCTATATAAGCTATCTGCTTTACAATTATTTCATGCAATCCTTAACGATCACATCAATAATGTATACCAGTTCATTGCCATTGTATTTCTCTCTGACACTCTTATCACTTTCTCACTCACTTGGGTTCAGTTTCTTTCTTGCTCATTTAGTCTCAGTCTGTGGCTCTTTCTCTGTTTATGTCAGTATGTCTCCTTTTCTTCATTATTATCATACTTAAATAGCCGATTCATACACACGTGTGTGAGTGCATGTGCGTGTGTGTATGTGTGCATGTATGCGCCCACGTGTGTGCGTGTGTGTGTTCATTAAAAAAAAAGAAAACCAGAGAACACAAACATAAAAAAGGAACATGGCTCAGAGGAGGGAACAAAGGAAGCAAGGGGGCTAAGGGATATACACACGCAGAGAGAGAGAGAGAGAGAGAGAGAGAAGAGAGAGAGAGATTATGATGATGATCTTTTCTTCCAAGGTTAACGAATAAGCTAGTGCATGCGTCTTTTTTTTTTTTTTCATCCAGACCTTGCCCTGGAAAGGGACTAAGTGTGACTAGTAAGCCGAAACAGATAAGATCAGACTTAAAGCAAATCAAAACAAAAAACCCATTCTCCCTTCCAGTGATTTTTTTTGTTTTTTTTTTTTTTTTTTGTGGCATCAGTTGTTGGATCAATCGAACACCTTAATTTTTTTTTTTTTTTTTTTCTTCTTTTTTTTTTTTTTCTTTCTAAGGCCGAAATCCATCTCTTCATTTTTTGGTGCTTCACACTGTCCTCTTCATCTGCCAAAAAGAAACAAAAAAAGCGGGAAAAAAAAACCCGAAAACAATTTCCACTACTAGCTTTTTTCTTTTTTTTTTTTCCCCAGTGCATCTTTGTCTTGTAAACAAAGCTTTAATCACACAATGGCAGTTTGAACAGCCAACACAGCACATCGCTTTTATCAGTTATTTTGTTTTTGGTATGTGGTATATTTGCCGTTACATGGTCTGCAGCATGCATCCAATGTAAATGCAGAGTACAACACAGCAGTCAAATCAAATCATCCTTCAACATTTTCCACTGTAAGGAGCAAACGCACCTCTTCCATTTTGGCAACTTTATTCTGCAAATATTCCTGTATTCAGGCAATCTTTCATGTCATGATTAAAGCGGAACAAAAAAAAAAAAAAAAAAAAAATTTGATTCTAACTTAATTTAAGCAAGCAAGCTGAAAGAGAACAGTAATACGAATCACACAGAAAGCCTGTGTTGATGACTGTTCATTCCACAGGGAAGTGCCTTCAGGCAGGTCGGTGAGGGAGGGATAGTGAACAGAACACAGTGTGATGCGACTCTCAGCCAGTCCACAAGGCGCAGGAAGCAGCAGTGCCTTGACAACCATTCTGTTCTGACAAGACTCTTCATCAGGCTCGCTCAGTTGGCCTGCCAGTTGCAGTAGGAAACTGACACACATGCTGTTCACATGGGATTGGCGCTGTTGGTCAGAATGATGAAAAAACATGGATGTTGATGTGGAGGGGACATTGAAATCACACACACACACACACACACACACACTCACACACAGACACATGTATTTATGTCAAAACAGGGTTTTTTTTTCAATCCTCATGTCATTATGGGCGTCTCAGCTTCTAATGGACAAAGTTATTTGACACTTAGGAGGCCAATTCAACTTTGTATTTTAAGTCTTGTTAAAAAATATCGCAAACAAGCTATGCGTGGTTTTGCTTTAAATCACGGTAGAAGACACACATTCGAGTGTTAACGACCATTAATCACTTGAAATCAGAAAATTTATCATTTTGAGGAAATGTGGCGGAAAAGATTTTTTTTTCCCTTTCTAGCCGTCCCCCCCCCCCCCCATTCCAAGTATTAAAAAAAAATCTGGGGTCCTAAACTGTAAACCCATAATTTTTGTGTGAACCCATTTTCATACATGTTGGATGAAAACAATACCCCAAATCCATGAATACACACACACACACCCCACACCCACAGAGAGCTACTTAACTTGAGAATGTTTCTCTAAGTGATGGAGCTGTGAATGCAGTATAAAATCCAAGTTATTACCATGATGATATTGTGCTTCCTTTCATAACATTTCACACCCGTCATCCAGGCCTGAGAAATACAGATACCTGTAACACTCTCAGAGTCGTACACAGGAGGATGAAACTCAACCATGTGGTCCCAGTCTTTCCTTTCCTGCCCCAAGTATATTCCATGACTTGCATGCTTCCAGTAGGATTCAAAACCCATTACCTCCAGTTTATTGGTTCATAACACAAACCACTGCACCCTGACAAAACCAAAGATTCAATTCACTAAAAAATATGAAACTTTCGATGTACCCTTACAATGATGAAAATCGAAGAAAATCTTGCTCACCTATATAACACTCTGCAGAACAAATCTTTCAGTTATGGAAAGACAATTTTCCCTGGGCACTAAAGGACAAGTTCATATACAAGACAATGTACTTAGGCACAGAGAACAAGTCCATAAAAAACACTGAACAGTGCACTGTATGACCAGTCAACCAAATGTTCCCAGAAAAATCGAAATGAAAAATGCCAGAAAATGTGATTAAAAAATATGAGATATTCATTATACAAATGAATATACCCCAAACATGATCTGAACCCAGCAGATAACCAACAATGACTTATTCCCAGAGGCATCGGAAGGTGTCTTACATTGGGGAGACCAACCTCAACTGACAAATGTATTACTCCAGTTTTCTAGGTCTTTATAAAAGCAAGTTGTGAGGAGGGAGCGGGAGGGGAGAGGGGAACCCATCTTCCAAACTTTTGTAAAAGCAGGGGGAGGGTTGCAAGGGATGTCCCAAAATTCTCGTAAATGTGTGGGTGGTATTTGTTGGTCTGTTAGCTTTCTTTTCCTTCGTCTCTCCCCTATCTCTGCTTTAATTTGCTCCCCTTTGGTTACAAGCTACTGATTGGTTGCTACATCTCATGTACATGAATGATTCAGTGAAACCAGTTTTTGAAAAAGGGGTAGTTTGTGATGGCTTTTGTGTATGATGGGATAAGAGAGTGTCTTCGCACTCGGAACAATCTGTTGTGTAACAATGTGCTGCTGTACTGAATTAAGATTGATTGCAGGAAAGCTTGATGTGCGTGTATTTCTTCCTCAGATTGATCGCCCTCCCCCACAACCTGATCCTGTGTGTGTGTGTGTGTGTGTGTGTGTGTGTGTGTGTGTGTGTGTGTGTGAGCAACAGTATCCCCATGTCCTGTAGTGTTGTATTAATTGTGTGTTCTGGATGAATGCAATGAAAACAGAGCTGTGCAGCACTAGAGAGACCAGAAATGTGATGACCACTGTGATTATTTCACCTTTGTTACTGCCTTTTTGTTTGTATGGATGTGAAGATGAGCACAGTTATTTTTCATCTCTTCCTCTCTGATGTGTGTGGACTTGAACACAAAGCACTGCTTTCGTTTTCTATGCCAGCTTCATATAAGCTCACCTGATTGAACAAAAAATATTGCTTTCTCAGGGATACACAACTTCACACCAGTTCATCAAGGACCTTTGTGAATATAAGTATCTTAACTGAAAGTCACTGAATTCATTTCAAGTAGAATCTACCGCCCTTGCATTTCTATGTGTGTGAAAACCTTTTGTTTACCATGTGTGACAAAAAAAAAAAAAATGGCCCTAAGTAATGTAACGAAACCATTTTTCTTAAAATGTATTGGATTAGAAATCTGATACTTTTTAGGAGTAAGTAACAACAAAGAAACTCTAGCTTCCTTGAATTGTTCAGGGTTTGGAAGCTGTAAGAAGAGGCGAGACATATCTGAATATCTTCAACAAAAGGAACACTTTGTTTACTGCTTACAGGATACCTACTTTGAATAAAAACAGTATATTATACCCGCTAAATGAGGATTCTAAAATCCTTTGCATCAAACCAGTCAACCTGCAGAGCACCAATACTAATTCCAAACAACTTTGATATTAAACTCAATACACAGAGAGCAGATCCAGGAGGAAATTACAGCGTTTCACTTTGGCTTATAATTATGAACCTAATAAAGATGACCCCTGACAAATAAAGTGCGGATGATATACATGATGAAGGCCAACACCATTCAAAAAAAGCAGACCAGACTTTTTTTCTACTATCAGGCAACTTGATTTGGTACTATGAAAGTTGTGACATTCTCCCTGGTTATAAAACAGATCACCCGATGGAGACTTTAGAGCTGAAGTCTGAAAGAGATGTACAGTGAAATACTGCTAGGAAATGATACTGTTCTTTACTAAGCAATAAACAGTATGCTAAGGAAATGAATAATAAAAAAGTGGAGTGTGCAAGAATAAAATAAAATGGAGTATGCATCAGATGAATACATTAAATCAGAAATAAGACAGACATTCATCAATCTGAAATCAAACTAAAGCTCCTGATCAACTCTTTTTTGATTTCTTGCCTATGACAATAAGATCCAAAGCTAAAGCCAATGCAGTATGAAAAAGAGCAATGTAGAAGTGAAGGAAAAGACCTTGCAGAAGCAGATGAAAACAAGATGCAAAGCTCCCAGTTTGGTGGTAAAAAAATTGTGTATACTTATGCAAGAGAAAAGAAAAAAAAAAATGTTGCACTCCCCCAGCAGGGATTTGAACTCCGGTCTCCGGCATGACAGACGGGGATAGTAACCACTATACTACCGAGCAGCTTACAAAGTTTGGTTATACATAAAATTACAAACCGTTTATTGCAAGAAGGGAGACAATTTCCAGCTAGTGGAAGAAAAAACTCTACAGCACAGTGGTTATTTCCCTTATCAGACTCAAAGTTTTTAAAAATTTTCATTCACAGCCGTTAGTAATGGCTATTTCTGGTAAAATAAAACATTGGGCATCATCCCTGACCCAAAATGAAAATATCTACACATTTTCAGAAAGATCAGCCCAGAACTTTTGTCTAGAGCGAGTGGAACACATTTTGACCATGGACAGACGCACACACACACACACACACACACACACACACACACACACACAAAACAGTATTCTTCGTTCCCATTGTAAAGTACTCCCTGTTCTATAAGAACTGGGAGTACAAAAAAATGGAGTCAAAATTCAACAAAAGTTAACATGCTAGAAAAAAAAAAAAAGCAACATCACTAAAAACTGTGAAAAAAAAAAATGAAAAGAAGTACTAATATGATCAAAAGCAATATAGATTGCAGGTGGGGGGAAAGTATTGAAATATTTCAATTCACTGTAGAACACAAATGTTATTTCAAAGCAAATGAGCAAACACACAAATAGATTTGGAAAACTCCTAGAGAGTCCAGGGGACATCAGAGAATAAGTTAAGAGTTATTATGGAGAGTTGTACAAAGCCAGAAGAACAAAACAGTGTGACATATAAGATAATCTTCAGGAAATACCAAAACTTTATGAATAGGACTAACTGTCCCAGCAAGAAGAAATAATACTGGAAGAACAGGTCTAGCACTAAAGAATACGTTAAATGTGAAATAGTCTGGGTAGAAGGAAATGCTGTAGTGACAATAAATGAGGGAGGGTAGACAAGGAGATCTATACACAACTCAGAAACAGGGCATCGTTGTTTGTATTCCTAAGTATGATATGCCTAATTAACAACTAGAGACCAATGCTTTCCTGTTTAATCAGTCTTAACAAGTTTATAACAACTATAACTTTTTTTTTCCCCATCAAACACAGTTTATAGAATAGTGTCATCACGCCTTACTAACTGGATAAAACCAGTGTTGCCTTCCTTAACAAACACAGACATGACTGATTTCAGCTCAGGTGGACATATTGGGGATGACATTAAAGAGTAGTTCATGACAAAACTAACCTCCTCAATAAAACATGCCTGCCTTCCTTCTTTGTATAGACTTTTAAAAAAGCCTTTGATTCCATGAACTGGATGTTCAATATACAGTCTTACATTAATGTAGTTTGAGTGAAGCTATGATGATGATATGAGTCAATGGATCAATACCGTTTAAAACAATATCAATGCAATGTCATTAACAGTCAATGGACCACGCTACCACGGTCACAACTGAACACTGGTGTTGTCAGTGTAATCCACTTTCTCTTTATGCTTTTCTATTTAAGTTTGTGCTGAAATTTTGGCAATCGTGATTATACAGAAAACAATAATAGTAAAGGTATAAAAGATTGGCAAGGTCAAACACAAAATCCAGTTTGCAGGTGAACTGATGAATACAGGAGACAAAAAGTCTTTCAAAAAATCTGCAGTAGTGCTGAAGAAATTTGGCAACATTTTCTGGCCTGATCAGTACTAAAGGGAGACAAAACTCAGGCAGTTAAGCTAGGAAATGGAAGGAAATCCAGAATCATATATATGCCGCATCTGAGAATGATTTGGAAACAAATCAGTTTAAAAGATTAGAGTTTTTGTTTTAACCAGGATTTAAAGAATGTGTACAAATAACTTTTACTGAGAAAATTTATTGAGATGAAAACATTCCTCAACACTTGGATAGAAACTCATCACATCTCCAGGAAAGGTGGCAGTTTTAAAGTCACTCGTACTTTCTCAGAAATTATTTATCTTTAGCTGATGCTATGAAATCCACCAGATGACTTTATCACAAGTCTTAAAGGCATAATGCTTCTGGTTCATCTGGAACAATAAACAGGACAGAATTAGCAGAAGAACAAGAATGAAGAAAGTAAAGAACGGTGGTCCTGGTTTACCAGACTTGAAGACTTGCACATTAGCTCTGAAGCTGACATGGCTAAGGAAATGACACCATACTTATCGCACATGGAAGAGCATGATGTTTAGAATTTACCCTTTTAAACAGCAACCAGAACAAATGGGTCCTAGTTTTACATGTCAGCTGGTAATATCTTTAAGCAAGATGTCCTCAGTGTCTAAACCAGCAGGTAATAAACTGAACCTTAAAATTGTAAAGATCTGTTGCCGAAGCAATAAATTAAGATGAAAAATTCAAAGTAAGGGGTAGATTTAATCACACACAAGCTATTGCCACAAAAGGGTATTCATATAATTTCAGATATGTTCAAAGAAAATGGCACTTTGTTATCGTACACAGAATTTAAGGAAAAACACTAAGTTCATACTGATTTTCTAAATATGTGTCATCAGTTAAGCAGTATATTAAGCTAGATTTACAGATCAATAAGAATATATCAAGTAAAATGACAGCTGCCGTGAATACTGTATATTTCATTAAAGCATCTAAATTGTTCCACAGAAATCCAATTTAATTGTTCTATGAAATGGTCATAAAAACAGCAATCTGACATAGCATGGAAATCATGCTTCTTTGATGGACGCAACATAAAAGACATGAAGTTAAAATGGCTTCAGTTAAAAGTCCACAGAATACTTGCCACTAATACAGTCTATTGCAATGGAAAGACGATACCATGAAACATTTGCTGCAGAGATGTACTATGATAAGACAGTTCTGGGTGCAGATAAAACAGTTTTGGAATCACAATGTGGGTTCTAAACATGTCAGAACATTAAGTGTTGATGGAGGAGAATTATCTGTTTAACTCCCATTTATCACGGAAGGATATGCCACTGGGTGATTCAAGCATGATAAAAAAAAATTAACTTATTGTAGAAAGCTTATGTTTTGGTAAGTATGTGCCCTTTTAAGAGTTACGACTCTTTAACTGTAACAGCCTTGATCTTCAAACTGAACAGCCACAACACACCAGGAAAGGGAGGCGACACAGCTTGTCGCTATGTCACAGCTGACAGGTTTAAAATTAATAGACTTCATCAACTTGGCTTCCTTTCCTATTCCCTTACCTTTCAACTTGAATCATTTTTTTTTTCCCTGTCAACAGATATCATCAATTCAACTGATTCAAAAACACCTGATGAGTTGCCAAAACTACTGCTACAATTTCCATCACCCATGAGACAGGCTGAGAGACAATCAGGAGTCACCATCAAGAGCTCTGACAATTACAACACAGTTCTGACTTACACAAAACACTAGTCACACAGTTTCCATACCATCTTACGAAATGATCTGTTACAGTGAGACAGAGTAGGGAAAACGTGATAAAGTGAGTGCAAACCAACTAGCATGACAGTCTTGAGACAAAGTAAAACCAGCATAAAAGACGATGCATAATGTGTGTGAAAAGTGTGTGCCGGAAAACAAGTCAACCCATACACACACACACACCACTACCATGTCCATGATCTTTACACTGTTGCCACACTCCATTCTCCTGCCTTAGGTCATGTGCTTCAGTGTTACGAACCTCTCTGCCGTCTGTTCCTCTGACATTTGAACAAGCCTGGAGAGGGACTTTCACCCAGCCTGTTCTCTTCACTCTGCCATTCATCTTTAGCTACAGCAGTGTCATCTTTTCTAACAGATGGCCATTATCAGAAACCTCAAGCACTCTTAAAAACTTCCCATGAGCTGCTCCCACACATCTTTCACTCAGTGCTGTGTGGTCTACCAAAGGTTGCTATAATGCTCTAAGATTCCTCCACAAAAACAACTCTTTAAACTTCAAAACTTACGTCAACAAATAACAGCTTTACCCTCTGTTGCTTGTACAAGGTAAAAAACTTTAATGTAAAGTTTCATATAATTACACAAACCAGACAAAACCACTGAAAAAAAAAACAATGCAGAACCTAAAAATGAAACACATACAAAAAAATCTGATGTCCTGAAAACAAGTGAACCACACACTGATGGTAAGTGTTCCAAGTGCAGACGAGAATGATAAAACAACTGAACCATGCAATGATCGCCAATGAGCTAACAAAGCCAGTGGTCAAACACACGGAGCTGTCACCACGATCAGTCCTCTTGCACACTCCTGTCAGAACCAGACCCATGCTGCCAGACTATTTCCCATGCTTCCCCTGAAACAGAAGGCATATCAATGACAACACACCAAAAGCTTTCATCACAAACTGTTTATCACCAAAGACATACCTACAAAAAAGCTGTCTGGAATTAACTGCCTTATGATTTTGCTCATTACAGAAAAAAACTGCTACCTATCAACTCTGACCTGTTGATCAACTGTTTTAACCCATAACCTACCTTTTTTCTGCCGAACTCGGATTTTCATTTTACTTCAAGAGCGTGTCTGTATAAGACTTTTAACATTTTTCATTGTGGTAATATGCTGTACACAATAACATTTATACCTGTTTGCACATCAATTTACATTTTTACATGATAACTTCAAATTTTTTTAATTCATAAGTGTAAGTTTGTTCACCTGATATCTATTCTGGATATGGCTCTTATAAAATTCTGTTCCTTATTATCATTATCATTATGATGCATCATCTATCCTGCTACCACAGCCTACAACAAGCACAAGACATCCCACGACAATCTCAAATGAAAAATGAAAATGACTGTGGCCTACACCACCATGAGCGAACAGACCCACATCATCCCTTACCCTGAGTTTGTCGTTTTCCAGTTTTAAGGCATGGTTTTTAGACCTCTCTTTCTCCAGCTCTGCTGTTTAAGGAGCCCAGCTGCACCAACAGAACACGACATGAATTCACTCTTCACTCGGTGTGGCAAAACTTATCTGTCTGTCAGTCTGTCTCTCCACTTTACGGTCCATTTGTCTTTCAGCATATGAATGTGCAACAACAGAGAAAGTTCTTCACAGATGTTTCCAATGTCTGACCAGTCTGTTGGGTTAATGTGCAAGTCAAACATCAGCAAGACCTTGTTCATCAGACCATTTCCACAGTCTGTTCCTTGTTGTTCATGCACTGACTTATATTCAGGCCTACGCTCTGTGACCTTTTGGTTTTGCAGACGGTATCTGAAGCCTATATAGACAAGTCCACCTTCATGAACTTCAGTGAACACTTCAACGACTGTACAACTATAGAGAAGAAAAATCAAACAGCACAATAACAGGCAAATTCACAAACAGCATGATACCCACATGAGACTGTGCAAGCACATATACACACATGATCTCAGGGTCAATGAAAACTACGTGCAAGAAGATAATCAGAGTGGAGAAAGTTCTGAAGTCCTTGTTTAAAAGCCAGAAGGCACAGAGAATGTTTGATTTGTAACTGAAAATGAATTCACAGATTCGCTGGAAGTAATCAACGGAAAGAAAATGTATCTGCCAGGTGCAGAGTATATTCTGATTCTACTCTACAACATTCTACTTTGCTCCCTCTGGATTTATATTAGAAGCGCGCATACACACACACACACACACACACACACACACACACACACACACACAATGCAAGCAGACATGCATGCAAGCAGGCTGACATGCATGCTTGGACATGAGCACAAAACCACCATAAAAAAGCTCACTTTTCATACAACACAAAATCTATGATTTCCAGAATCATTTACAAGATAGTGAAATCATGAAAGAAGTCAAGAAGGCCAGAATCCCTGCATATATTCACTCAAATTTAAATGAAGTAACTGATAGGAATGGTAACCTAAATTGTGAGAGCTCACTGAGGAAAAGATGTAGAAAAAAAATTAGGAAGACACTACAATTCTTTCAATGCCAGTGGATTCAAATATAAAAGAAAAAAAAAAAATGTGTGTGCGCACACACAGGTTTAACTTCCTGCAGTTCTTTCCCCTGATTTTTTATCACTGGTGACTGAATTTTTTTGTGTGGAAATTATCACACCTGGATACTTATTTTTTGTCCTCAATGGAATAGTTTACTATAACAAACCTTAAAAAAAAAAAACATTATCTGGGAAATTTTAAGTTAATACTCAAAAAAGGTGAAAAGCTCAAAATCTGTTGAGAGTTAAGCATGTGTGAGAATATCATGTGTTCATGTAAGCATGCACACTGGCACAAGTAATCTGCCAGATGTACCTCCTGGAAGTCTCAAAACAGTCATTATATAATATTTATCATTTGATCTGGGACTTAGTGACAGTCTATTCCAGTACATGTACAAGATCAGCAGGCAGAACCATCCCTGAAAATCAAAATCAAATCAAAAGCAAAGAATGCCCTGCAAAAATGTGCCAGTACCTTGCTCCTCAAGAAAATGTAGGTTTACAGGCATCCAAAAATGAATAATAAGTATGCGCTCCTTCACACAAACCTCTAGTTATTATAATTATACCCATGACCTAGGGTACTGTGCAAGTGCTTTACCCCTTGGGTGCTTGCAGCATATTATGTATGTCAGATATTCTGATTCTCCTGATTACATGGATAAAAGACTAGCCTGACAGAAAACCAGTAAGGGTGTCTGTTTTAATGATGGATTTCTCTTCTATATTGAGAAAGGGAGAGAGAGGGGTGGGAAAAGAGAGAGGGAGAGAGAGACAGAGAAGGCAGAGAAAGAGAGAAAAGGGAGTGGAGAAAGAGGAAGGAGGAGGTGACTAGGAGTAAGATGTCAAGCCAAGCAATAATCACAATGTGCCAATGACAGGTACTTGGGAGTCGATGACAGCTACCTCTAGGTAAGTGCCCAACAGCGATGAAGATCCAGGGTAACTTGACTCATGTAAAGAAGGCTTAAGCTGCATTCAACTGAATCAGAATGGTTCCTGTGACACATCTAGTTCCTTTCTCACCTCTGTCAGGTCTCTGTCAGCAGTCAGTTCTTCTGCACCAGTCTAGCGGTCAGTTCACTGCACACCACACCACACACCACCACCTGCATCAGTACAGCTGTCTTCTCCTTCACTGCACACCACACACACACACACACACACACACTTCTCCTTCACACACACACACACATCACACACACACACACACACACACCACCTGCATCAGTACAGCTGTCTTCTTCACTGCACACCACACACACACACACACCACCTGCACCAGTACTGTCTGCACACCAGTATAGCTCAGTCTTCTCTTCTTCACTGCACACCACACACACACCTGCACACTTCTCCTTCACACACACACACACACACACACACACACACACACACACACTTTTAAATCGTTTACTCCACAGTGAACGATGACAGCATCAAAGGATTGTTCATGTTTTGACATTGCGTCTTCAAGGGACGTTCTCATGTCCTTTGTCGTGTATGTTTTGTGGCAGTTCACAGAAAATCCATATGATTTTCCAAGACGGTTCTTTTCAACTTTGTTAAGAATGGAGTCATTCAAAAAGAGCACCCTCGGATGGACTTTACTTTCGTTCTTTGGTAATCCAGAAAACATCCCCTGAAGCATGCTCAGATCAATTTGTGGAGACCATCACGAACGTAAAAAAGGAACATCCTGTGAGCAAGATCATCGTCAGCAAGGTGGCCCCAGTTGAAGATTTACAACTGAACATCAAGGTGGATTTTTTTCAGCGCCCCACTTGGAATGAAACTAAACAATGTGAAAGATGTCTCCCTCATCAGCCATGCGAATCTCTCTCCCAACAAATGGAACCTCACTGATGGGATTCACCCTTTCAAGTGAAGGAGCCAGGATCCTTGCAGTCAACACTGTGCGTCATATCAGAGCCTGTTTTGGAAACGGCCATGAAAGTCGTCGAGACGACCCTACAACACCAGGAGCTTCCACCCTTACCCTGAGGGAGGACAACGGTGGTCCAGTGGTCCATGGTCCAACAGATTTCACGTTCTCATGAACTATTAATTCACCACTCCTAGAAGTGTAGATGTGATCTTTTTTTTTTGCTGTCTACACACACACACACACACACACACACACACACACACACACCACCTGCATCAGTACAGCTGTCTTCTTCGTATATGGTTAAGCACCTGACGTAAAGCTGGCAGGTTCAGAAACGGACCCAGGCCCACATGCCACTTCCCTGACATGGACTGAGACAGCAAGGCCAGTCTTGCGAGGAGGGGGATGGGACCTTCACCAGAAGGCCGACATGGACATTGAATCCACTCTAAGGTGAACAAGGATCACCTGACACTTCTCTCTCATAACTTGCTCAGGATTACCAGAATGAGGAGAGACGGAGGAGATGTGTAGACGAGCATTCCTTCAAAAAAAAAAAAGACTTCCAGACCAGTGAACTAACAATTCAGCAAGCAGAACCAAGGAAACTCTGCTTGTGTTAATCAGAAATGACAAACAGGCAAATGCGTAGAACATTAAAAAAACTATTACCAAATTAAAGAAACTGTTGAAAATCACCATGGTCTAGGTGACTGGCACCAAACATACACTGATTGTGGAGAAAAACTCACACGTAACAGATGTCCTGATCCCCCCCCCCCCCCCCCCCCCCCCCCCAAATGTTGGCCAGGGTTCACCCTTCTACACCTCGAATCCCCACTAGGTCTCCTCCTTGGGATACTGTTCACCCCTTTGGCCTGGCGGGGGGCTTGCAGTAATAATAATAATAATAATAAAGCACATCCCCAGTCTCCCCATAATCTCTCAAGATCTACCATGATAAGGTGTAAGGCGTAGATGGGAGAGAGAAAGGGACCCAAACAAAGATAGTGGTATTATGAAGATGTTTTACATGAGTAGGAATATGGCATTTGTTTGGACAGGTAATTACGAACAAAAAGAAACACATATAAAATTGAATGTTTGAAAAATAAATAGATCAACATGAGCGATCAGTCTGAGTATAGCTATCTTTTAGACCTTCAACTCCTTTATCAGTCTGAAAATTTCGGACTGATGTGGTTTTCGAGTGTGTCCATGCCTGCTTCAGTAAGTGAGTGTGTGCGTGTGAGTGAGTGAGTGAGTGAGTGAGTGTGAGTGTGTAGTGTGAGTGTGTGTGTGTGTGTGTGTGAGAGAGAGAGAGAGAGAGAGAGAGAGAGAGAGAGAGAGAGAGAGAGAGAGAGAGAGAGAGAGAGAGCACACACAGCAGCAGCAAATCTATTCTCTGATTCACCTGATTTTAATGACGGGATTTTTCCTGCACACTTCTGGTTGCTTCTTTTGGCATGTAGAAAAAATCGATAACATTATTTCATTTCTTTTTAATCTGACAATACCCTGAATTAATGACATTTGTATACATCGCTGCTGTTGTTATTTGCTTGTTTGTTTACTTTCTTTGTCGTTGTTATTGTTGTGTTGTTGCTTTTTTCAAAAATGCACATTTTGAATACTGACTGACTCAACTGAGTTTGACAAGCAAGAAGAAGAAGTACAAGGACAAAACAAACTGAAACAAAACAAAAAAAAAAAGAAAAAAAAAAAAAAAAGGTCACTTACTTTCTCCGTCTGCCAAAATTTTACACAATCGAACGCTCCGTGATTTCACAACCTTTAACTCATTCTGAAAAAAAAAGAAAATTGAAAATATTGTTGTGTCATCATCCATGCATGTGTACACTTATAACGAAGTCTGCTTGTAATACAACTCTGGGAGGCTAGTCTTTCTACAAAATCAGTCATAACTAATGTTTTGGTAAACATCTTTCTATTTAAAAGTAGCTGGTTGGTTACATTACTGTTCCACGGAATCTGTGACAAGGCGTGTCCAATGAAGCCCCTACTAAGTCCTACATATAACACACACAGGGATGCAGGAGGTATGGAAAGAAGCGCTCACACTCGACACATGCAAAACCTGCTCACTGATAAGACACATACACACACACATGCTGTCACACACACTGGATCCTCACCATGGTGAAAGGACATAAACAGAGATGCCAACCTCCGAAGGCAAGAAAAGGAGCCACTTAGCATGGCACACTTACCATACAAAATGGCTCAGACTTCTAGTACCGTAATTTCATTTGTAACATTCTTTCTTACACTCCTTTTCTTTTCTGTGTGTGTGTGTGTGTGTGTTTTGTGTGTGTGTGTGTGTGTGTGTCATATGTGTTTGTGTGTGTGTGTGTGTGTATGTGTGTGTGTGTGTGTGTGTGTGTGTGTGTGTTACTCTCTCTTTCTTTCACTGTGTGTGTGTGTGTGTGTGTGTGTGTGTGTGTGTGTGTGCACATGTGTGTGTGTGCGTGTGTGTGAACATGTGTGCCCCAGTGCAAATGCTTAAGTAGGGGCACAATCATTGAATCAGTTTCACAAGCTGACAACCAGTGACAACATTAATACTTAACAGAATATCTCCCACAGGGCTCATTCCCTCAGCTGTGTGTGTGTGTGTGTGTGTGTGTGTGTGTGTGTGTGTGTGTGTGTGTGTGTGTGTGTGTGTAAATATGTGTGAATGTGTGTGTGTGTGTGTGTGTGTGTGTGTGAGTGTGTGTGTCTATCTGTCCATCTATCTACATCTCTCGCTCTCTGTCACCAAGACATTCCAAGCTTTTGCAGAGATGGGTGTCTGTCTTCTCCAGTGTGAATTCTTAAGCTTCTGACCCCTGGATACGCAAAGTGTTCCCTTGTTCACCTCCAGTTTTCAACAATAAACCCTTGAAGAATTCAAGAGGAACTAATACCAAACACTTACTAGATTCCTCTAAACTTGCAAAAAGACTGGAGGATTTTCATCTGGCACATCAAAGAATCCATCTTTTATAAACCTTTGCCGACTTTTACCGACTTTCTTAAAAAAGCCATCACTTTTATCACTCAGCTGGCTACACAGCACACACATAGAATCAACCTCAAATGACATTCTTTCCATCTTCATACCAGAATCTACCTCGAAAACACAAAATCTGAGAGATAAATATCTTCTTTTCATTAAATTCACCTGCAGGTCGAATGATTGCTTGAATAAAACATTTCTTGGAGTTCTCATTATCAAATCAACCTTGCTTGTCACTTGCAGTGCTTCACTGCTTACAGCTCAACCAGTTGCAAGACATGATTTGCAGCAGGCTATGTCCAGGAAATAAAAACACAAACACCTAGCAAGTCTTAACATGGTAGCTAAACTATCCACATCCTAGCAGAAAATTAGACAAGGTTGTGCTAAAAGCATAAGCTGTTTTACTTAATTTAATAATGTTCCCCCGAAAATTCATACATAGATATCCATTTTTGGCCAGAACCTCTGTAGAATGGACAACCTACGCCTGTCTTGGTGTTTGCCATTCCACTGCCTACTGGCCAGATGACAAACCATTACACTGCAAATTGTGACAGAAAAACAATACAGACTACATTATGTATATATATACATATATATATATATATATATATATATATGTATGTATGTATGTATGTATTTATATAGTAGTTTGTTTTGCTCTTTCATGATTTTCTTTTGCTTCTTAGGTGGCACCTTTGGTTAGTTTTTTGAAAACTCAACAAACATACTACGGTATTGCACACCAGCCTTTTTCTGGTATAGCATTCTTCTTAAAACCGAAAAGGCAGAGCAGTCAAATTACCACTTTCCGCGGTCACTGACGAGAAAACAATCAGGTTTCGAAATACCGGTATCTGACCAGGAGTTATATGTTGGTGAGCTTCCTCCCCATTGGAGATGGTCTCCCACTTCAGAGACTATAAGCTTGCTGAAGGTTCATTTTGAGAAGCATTTATTATTCCCCATTCACCCACTGAAGCACATACTGTCAGTTAGGCAGAATCATCTACCACTGCAGATATGAAGGCTTATCATCCCCCCTATTTCTACAATCTGAGACGTAAGAGCAAGCTTTGTTTATAATTCAATATATATATATATATATATATATATATATATCACACACTCTATAACAATAATGTGAACAAACTACAAAGTCAGAAAACAAGGTGATGATAGCTTAAGGGGAAAGAAAGGCAAAGTGCGAGAAAAAAAAAGACATGAATTTCCAGGTAACTTGCAGGCGGTGGAGGGGGGGGTGGTGGGGGAAGATGCCAGCATCAGCATGGGGGTAGCACTGCAGTTTTCAATGCCAGCTTCAGAAATGAATTTATGTGCACAGGTCTCACTAAAACACCACTGCTGCTTGTGTGCATCATCAACACTTGCATACTCTCACTGTTGTGACATATACACCTGCACTGCAGCTGTGACCGGTTAATCAAGCTTCTGGTCCACCCTCTATGCACGTCATATCTCACACTGCCTCATGCCAAACAAGACAAAAAAAAAGCACTATTTTCTCATCATTCAGCAAAACCCATCCCACTCCACCTTGTCTATTACATTAGCAGCAACTGCCACTCAACAAAGCCCCTAAGAATCGGATGCAAGAGACTGATGAAGTCAGGAGAAAAATGGACCAATGTCTACAAGACATAGATCAAGAGGTTGTCATAGTTGCTGCCCTTTCTTCACATGTTCACATCCACTCCACAAGTGTTCACTGGGACCATCCTCATTGTGAGCAACTGGGGCCAGAAATTCTCGCAGACTGCTACAGCTGCTTCCTTCGCATTAAGTTCAGTAATAATGAAAATGACAACGACGGTGATAGTGTTGACAAGAAGAAGAAGAAAGAATGGCATTAAGAAAAAAAACTCATACTATAATAATAATAAAAATTGTCATCAATAACAATAATGATGATAATAATTACGAAGAAGATAAAGAATCAGCATTGACAGGTATACAAATGGTGTCAAGTAAAAACTCACGCTTTGCTCCTTCAGCTCTGATTCCAGCTCTGCAATCCTTTTTCGCATTCTTTCTATCTCCTCCTGGTACTTGGACTGCATGGCACTTTCATGGGCATAGGCCTGCAGGGTGCCACAAGGCAAACATCCTGTAGTTATGTAATTATATACAGTGCATTCTGTGTGTGTGTGTGTGTGTGTGTGTGTGTGTGTGTGTGTGTGTGTGTGTGTGTGTGTGTGTGTGCAGTTGATCTCTGTTGCTAGTTATACACATCCAGTTTTCATCTGATTTTCCCCAAATACAGCACAGGGATTCATATTGGGCACATCAGGAGCAAATCAATGTTGTGCAGGAAAGTCATACAAGCCAATGTTTACTATGTCTAGACAGGGAAACCAACTAACACTGGCATTTGAAGTCAGTCAAAACATTCCTGGCTGCTGGTGTTCACAGAGGTTCAAATCACCATACTTGCCCTCAACCAGAAGAGCTCAGTTGGGTCAGCAGCATTAACCCTCTTCAGCATGCACTTATCTGAGCTTAGTTACACCTAAAACCGTCGGCAAGGTAAGTAACTCCGTAATTTGAACATGGTTACCCAATTACAAAATTAATTTAAAAGAAAGGAAAGGAAATAACGAAATGAAAATAATTTTTAAAATTCCTACGAATATATATGTTGCTATATCGTAAGTTTGAAGAATGTCACATGAGCCATTTACTTGGGAAATAAAAAAAAATCTTCTTCAGAACTTTCTTCCGAATTGTTGTTCATCATACCTGGACCTTCGTCCCAGTCGAAATCTAGGTCACTCTAAGCTTCATTACCCAGCACTTTCACTAAGTCTTATGCCGTAAATCCTACAAAACACAGTATCTCCATCACTAAATCTCATTATAGAACAGCAGAACTCAAGGTCAGGTTAGCACGTGAAAAACGGCATTTTCAACCTCAAAACTTAAAAAATTCGAAACTCGAGAACCATGGCACGTATCGACTCGCGTTTTTTTGCAAAACGGAAGTAAATGGCTACAGGAAGAAGGAAGTCACGTTCTCGCGAGACTTCCTTTTCTACGAGAAACATGGCGGCGCCCATTGTTGCCACGTGTTTTACCGGGCCGGGCGCTGGTGGCGCGCTCAGCGTTTTGGCTGTGTGATTTCCAGCCGGGCGCTAGCGGGCGCTCGATGGTCAGAGGGTTAAAGTGAAGAGCTGTATGTCCTAGGCTTAATCCCAGGTCCTAAGACTGTTTTTCCCGCCTAGGTTTCCTCCTCTGAAACTGCACTTGCGGCATCATCAAAGTCTGACAAGTCAGAATCTACAGCATTTTTAGCTGCCCTTCCCTTCACCCATGACATGATGGTGGACTAAAAAAATGGAAATCTCACTGTTATCATATGATTGTGACTTGACTTACAAAAAAATCAAAATGTCTGACAAGGAAACCAAGCCATGAGGCCGCAAAATTGTGATTGTCTTTAGTGATTTTTCTCCTGCTTTTTCTTCCTCTTCTTATTGAACTGGGTCATTTTTTTGACGAAATTACGTCTCCAGTCAAAAATCTACATCTTTGCGGTTCTGTTTAAGCTGCCACTACATACCTTAACTGCTTTTTTTTTTTTTTTCTATTTGTTTGTTTTCAATTTTGTGTTTTAGAGTAGCGTTTCATCACGGAGAACAATAGCGTGACACTGTCACTGAACTCATAGCATGCTGTGCCAAAGACATGATGGTTTCACCAGGGGACAGATTAAAAAAGAAGTCATATGCTGCCTGTGTCACACTGCACCTTTTCCATTGTAGCAGCTGTGAAGCACAGACTTAAAACACACATCAAGCGCAGAATGTGGTTGCTATGCTGAATACACTCCTGGGTGTTCATACCATGAAAACACTGTGCAACTAGTCCTTTCTTTATGGCAGTTTCCGTTGCATCGCTGAATATTCACTTACATTACTGGGCATTAGAATGCAAGACATTTTTGTCTAATTAAGCCCAGGCAAAACACACAATCTGAACGACAAACGCAGAATGTAAACACATATGGAGAAAATGTTAACGCAAGTTTGCTTTGCTCGGAGTGAAACAAAATACCCCATGGCCTAAAAAAGAAGTGTGAACCAACATGTTACAGTATTTCCCCCTGGTCCCTTGCTTCACTCCCTTGTTCTCCACTGCTTCACTTCAATTTTCTAGGACAATCCCCATTTTCATGGGGTTAAAAATGAAAAAACCAAAAAAAAAATCAATGCGAAATTGTTGCTTTTCTACAGAAGCAAATTTACTGTAAACATAGTGCTCCAGTAATTCAATGCTTCTTGTACTATGCTCCACAAAAATCAAAACATGTAGAAGCTGGCAATCTGCTCTTCTACTTCCACCCCACTGTATTCATTTTAAAACAAACAAAACTTTAGAGATGATGATACAGCAATGGTGCAGTAAAGAAAAAAATAACAACAAGCAAACAAAACAAAAAAATTTTGTCACTTGTATCTGTTGACACTGCATGATTTAAAGGTTTGTTTACAGAGACACACAGGAGTGAGTCACCTTCTGATACTGTTCCTGTATGCGCTCTTTCTGCAGTATCCTGTCAGCATCAGTGGCCACACTGTCGAAGTACTGAGTGTCCTGACACGCCACAGGCACCCGGGTTTGAATAGTGGGAGGAGCAGGTTCTTCCCTTTCTGCCCAACATCACACACACACACACACTTGGAAGTTGACAAGAAACTTTGACAAGAAACCTTTCCTCACTTTCTGTAGCAAATCCCTCTAAAAAAAAATCATGGATTCTGAGTGGTCTTGAGATGCTTTCACTGAGCTGTATATCATAACTTTGGACCAAATGTAGCAATGGTACTTTTTTTCCCCTCAGATTCTGGCCTGGTCATCTTATATTCTGAAACATCGAAAATACTATCCACTGTGATCCATCTTGCGTTAACTATGATAAAACAGATTCCTTCTTCTAGAAGAAGAGTCCAACCACACAGGAAAGCTAGTGTTTCAGCACACTTGCGTGCGTATCATCTCTCTCTCTCTCTCTCTCTCTCTCTCTCTCTCTCTCTCTCTATATATATATATATCTCTCTGCATTTTCTCTATCATATTTTTTTTGCGTGTATGAATGGTATGTGTCAGTTAACATATTTCAATACAACTTTGACTGACACTGGGCAAAGCATGACTGTTGCGGGCACTTTCTGATGCCAAAGATGATTGACACTGAGGGCAGGGAGGGTCAGTTGGGCAAAATCCTCTGAAGTTGAAGAAAATAAAAAAATTGAAAGGCATACATGGCCTCTCCTTGAATTTAGTAGATTTATTTCTATGCACAGATATCTTTAATGAAAAGCCTACACAAGACTATGATACTGTTCTCTGTGCGTGATAATACATGCACTTTTGAGAAATTACACAAGTCTCTCTCTCTTTTAGTTGTACACATGGAGAAACAGTGAGACAGAGAGAGAGACGGGAAGAGATAGAAGAGAGAGAGAGAGAGAGAGAGAGAGAGAGAGAGAGAGAGAGAGAGAGGAGAGAGAGAGAGAGAGAGAGAGAGAGAGGGAGAGAGAGAGAGAGAGAGAGAGAGAGAGAGGGGGGGGGGGGGGGGGGGGGAGAGAAACAGACCTTCAAAAGTTACATTTCCTTGCAAAGCCTATCTTCCTTTCAGCTGTTTTGTGTGTATATCTCTTTATTTCCTTTTCATCATTTTTTCTTTTTTCATTTATCCTTCATTTTAAATGGGAAGTCTATATTCTGTGCACAGATTGAACGATCAAGTTTTTTTCAAGGTGTATGAAATTCTTAAATTTGAACAATCTGTCATCAATGATACAAAACACCGCTGGTAAAAAGATGGCTGTTGGGATATACCAAGGTGCTTGCAAATGTAAAGGTTCAGACATTACTTCAAAGCAGGGGCTGACAGCTTGAGCCAAATTGGTACTGAAAATTCTACTGATCATTCAAGTATACAAACCCAGACATACTCTACAGCAGGCTGTACTGATGCTGGCAGAAAACATATGAGCTAAACAAATGCACAGACAGACAGACTGCAAGCAGTCTGTGCATTGTTAAGTGTTTAACTAAGTAGCTGAGAGTCTAACCTGAGGTCAAACGTAACCCATGGTCTTACCGTCATCACTGGCAGGAAGAGTTTCTGGAGGCAGCTGATTGAACTGTTCCAGACTCATGGCCTGGGGTTTGTCCTTCTTCTTCTTCTTCTTTCCTCCTGCGCTGCCATTAGCACCAGGTGCTGGTGTGCTCTTCTCCTGCAAATGCTTGTTTCTGACTCTGGACACCATAATGCATTTGGGTCAGAAACACCAAGTCAGTCTGAATATATACATTTCTTGTATCATTTACAGATTTAACAAAAAAAAAAAAACTTTCACTGATCCAGGACTATTTCCCATACTTTATTCACTCTCTTGTCTGTCTTGTTTATTAATCTTTTCATTTGTTGTAATGTTTTATGAACGGTTTTCTTTCTTTTCTTTTTGTTAATTATCTGCTACCTTGAAACAAAAATTGAAAAAAAAAAACAAAAAAACCCCATAGATGTCAACCTCTTTACTAAGGCTACTTCTGCTCTGCATCACCATCCTCACAACCCCCTTCATTCATGTCAACACTGTACACTCCACCTGGTCTCCTAACCTGAACGCTCAAGCTGTCACTGAATCGGTCAACTCATGTTTCCATCACCTCCGGACAGCTGACCATGACTAAATGCTGGTGGGTGTGCACAGACTGGAAGGGGAGGAGCACAGCTTGGTGCAGACACCACAGGGGTCCTCCTCCTCCGGATGCTGGCCCCTGGGAAAGGGGACAAGGCCGACAGTGCAACCTGCTCCTCTGATCTGTCTGCCCCGTCCCCCATCACAACCAGGCTGCAGCGTCCCAACCCCATGATGAAAATACACATCAGTGGCAGTCAGGAGGTTGAACATCTTGTCTAGGCGAATAAACACTCATTTTTCCAACAAGGCACGTGTGGAATTTCCTGCTTCACCAATACATCAGGCAGGAGAATGACATGTGGTTTTAGAACTGGTTCAGCAAAGTAGTTCAGAAAATGAGGGGGGTAAAGGTGTACAAGTTTATCGAAAAGAATCTGAGCTTGATTTTTTTTGCTCTGTGTATTTAATAGTTTTATAAGTCGTATCATCTGAAGCCAAAACAGTGAAAAGTGTGTACTGTGTGCAATGATTTAATTGTCTTAAAAAAAAAAAAAAGAAGAATTCACTTGGATTACACATACTGAATACCTCAGGCTTTCTTTGCATTTGTTCAAAGAAAGAGCAAAGTTTTATGCCCCTTTTCTTCTTCATTTGCTGTTGTCATACTAACCAAACAAACATAAACAAAATTGTGTTCTCCTACATTTCACTTATGTTGTTCTGTAACAGTAGTGTTGCTATTTTACCCAAAATGTATTTTAATTCTATGCTCATTATAAAGTTAGCACTTTACCCTTTCCGTTGTAGATGACAATTGCTTGTTAGGTTTATATTAGGGGACATAAAATAAAATTTTAAAAGTGCGAAAATTGCGCGTCTGCAATGGTTGTAAGCACGTGCGGTGCACGCGCATGCAGGGAAGCGATGTTGCTCTGCTGCGCTTGTCTGGAAAGTATTAAATATCTTTTTCTTCCAACAGAAAATGTTGTTTTGCTTGTGTATCAGCAGAATCCAGGTTTTTTTTTTTTTTTACTTTCTTTTCATTAGAGAGTAAAATGTTCACACTGATTTATAGAGGGTAAATATTTAACTCATTCTTCATTTCATTATCATTATCAGTTGAGTATCAAGGTATGTTTAACAAATCATTTTTGGGAAAAAATTCATGTTAGTCATAATAGCATGATCAAGTGTTATTTTCCCCTCAGTATTATTGCCATTTTCTTTAGTTTTAAATTCCAGTGATTTGATTAATAATTTACTAATCATTTAAAAATCAGAGACTGCGTCATTGGGCTAGACAAACTCTTTTGAGAATTCATTTTTTTTTACCTGCAAACTTAAAACATTAAATAAGTTACAAAGATTATTTCAAATAATCTCAAGAAATAAATACAGCTGACACTCAAAATTAACTCGAGGTAAAAAGGTATAGAAATGCCGTGATAAAAAAAAGAGCAAAGTGATTTTTGAATATTGTGCTAGATTATCTCCCTTGCTACACTGATTTTATTGGTTTGAATAGAATGTCTGCATACAGATCTCTCACCAACACACAAAGGATAAAATCAGATGATTTTTTATTACAGAATTAAATCAGTCGATTACTTATTATTCAGCGACAATATATAACTCATGCTTAATTTTATCAAACACAGGCGATGTTTTGAAACTGAATCATACCGGAGAACTGTGAAGAGTACGCCACAACTTACTGTCAGAGCTAGCATAAAGAATGATCTCCCTGCATAAACAGCAAGGAGTTGTACCTGAATATCAAATTTGCAAAAAACAGTTTGTTGAAGAATTATTTCCTTTCAAATACATGTTTATTTCAGCAGCTTTTCTCCTTTTTATGCACGCTCTACTTGACAATATTGCTTCATGCCAAGTGGAACTTGCCGACATTGACTAAGCAATCACAGTGCCTACTGTCTTCAATCTGAAAGTTTCCAAATCGACCAATGGATGATCGTCTTTCACGGCATGGGTACTTTTCACTGTGAATGACATATCAACCCGCAACGCCATTTGAAAGTAAACAAATCGTTCTTTCCAAGAAACTTTACATCGCTATATGTTTTTCATCACCCTGACACAAGAAAATTATATGGAAGACCCTGATGTACTTTCAGACTCAATGTAAACAAGAGGAAAAGAAACAAAGCCCAAGGAACGACCAACCCTATTTTCCTTCATTGCTTCAGGGACTACCACAGCATGACCCATGGAAATTTTTGATAATCGCAAAAAATCAGTCATACCGTACACATACAAACTAAAACATAGTGTTTAAGAGAAATAAGTCTTCCTAATATTATGATACACATCACATAGCCAGGTTTTGTGCAAGAAGAACACAGCTGGGGACTGAAAATAGGCCAAATCCTTGGAATGTTAACAGTAATAACGGCCGTAGGCTGCCCGCCGATAACATGGAGACAGGTTTGTTAGGGAGGTTTCAATGTGCTCATTGCAGACCTGTCAACAATCTGGTTTCCAGCAGCAGGTGCAGACAGTAAGTCAATGAGCACTCAGAACTCACCACGATAGTAAGCACTCAGAACTCACCATGATAGTAAGTCAATAAGCACTCAGAACTCACCATGGTAGTAAGCACTCAGAACTCACCATGATAGTAAGTCAATAAGCACTCAGAACTCACCATGATAGTAAACTCAATAAGTAAGCACTCAGAACTCACCATGATAGTAAGTCAATAAGCACTCAAAACTCACCATGATAGTAAGCACTCAGAACTCACCATGATAGTAAGCACTCAGACTCACCATGATAGTAAGTCAATAAGCATTCAGAACTCACCATGATAGTAAGTAAAGCACTCAGAACTCACCATGATAGTAAGTCAATGAGCACTCAGAACTCACCATGATAGTAAGTCAATAAGCACTCAGATCTCACCATGATAGTAAGTCAATAAGCACTCAGAACTCACCATGATAGTAAGTCGATAAGCATTCAGAACTCACCATGATAGTAAGTCAATAAGCACTCAGAACTCACCACTATAGTAAGTCAATAAGCACTCAGAACTCACCATGATAGTAAGTCGATAAGCACTCAGAACTCACCATGAGAGTAAGTCAATAAGCACTCAGAACTCACCATGAGAGTAAGTCAATAAGCACTCAGAACTCACCATGAGAGTACGTCAATAAGCACTCAGAACTCACCATGAGAGTAAGTCAATAAGCAGTCAGAACTGACCATGACAGTAAGTCAATAAGCACAGAACTTACCGTGAGAGTAAGTCACCACTTTCCTCTCCTCATTCTACCAGTCAATAAGCACTCAACAGCAAGGCTCTCTCCAAGTCCTCACGGCACTTTTCATCACCATTAGACTGAAAAGCACTCAATAAACAAGTTAAAAACAAGCACTCAGAAGCACCATGAGAACAATGACATAGCTCAGAATTCCGTCAGAGTAAAATCAAAAAAAGTCAGAACTCACACACAAAAACAAGGTCCACAAAGCACTTCTAACTCAGTACTGTTCCTGCCCTCCTCTTAAAACTGTAACAGCAACCTCTCTCATGGTCTCACGGTACTTTTCTTCTGTAATCTAAAAACTATCCGCTTCATACCACAGAAAACAGCAACACTGCTTGAGATAAAATGACGTTTTGGCAATTCTTCATTTTGAAATAAATGCAGTGAAGTACACACAAAAACAAGTACCACCATCCTACTCTATCATACTGTTGACAATGCTACGAAATAAAACAAAAGGCAGAGAGAGGGAATCTAAAAACCATCCGCTGAAACAAAAGTCACACACTGCTTGAGATAAAGCGTTTTTAAGCAATGTTTTCCTGAAGTATGCAGTGAAGTACATGTACCACCATTACTCTCTATTGTTGACAATGCTACGAAATAAACCAAAGGCAGAGAGAGGGAATGGGAAAGGGATGTGAAATGGGAGGACTGTGATGCTGAATGGAAGCAAAACTAAACCAACATGTACCTAGTAACCGTACAATCAAGAGTTTCAGTTCAGCATCGCAGCTTATATGTGTCGCACTCTTTCTCAGTTTCAGTCTGGATTCATCAATTTAACAGGAGCGCTCAAAATGGATCTATGTCCAGATCTATACCATACACTGCAGAAGCAGAAAACTATCAGACATTGTAATTTCCACCAAAACTTCACGCAATATATCCAAATATTGTTTCTTGTACCAACATCACAAAAGCACAACTTTAAACCACACACACAATGACAGTTTTTTTTTAAATTGATATCAGTGTTCATTACAAACTATGGCACAAAATTTAACATACATGTTCCTGATGTTCAACCTGTTGAATAAGATACTTCTCAGTTGTCTGATGATGCGACTCTACAGGAAATAAAATCTTTGTCAAAGCTGGGAAAACATGAGCCATTTGCTGAACTGTCTGGGGCATGTGCATCACCACGTATGGCAAGAGAACTAGCGCCATCAGGGAAGTGTGAACATTTTCACAACTTTTTTTCCCACCCAATGTCGCGACCCCAATGGCTGTGCAATGACCACAATGGCTGTGCAATGACCATCAGAAAATCTGAGCTGACAACCCTTTCAGGACCTGATTTCAGCAGATCCAGCTCTGTGGAGGAAGGGAGTTGTGCTGCAGCTCTAAGGAGACTTGTCACTGGCTGCCATATATATATATATATATATATATATATATATATATATATATATATATATATATATATATAGCCAAGGACAAATTATTTGCTAAGTCTGCTGGATCTTGCCACTTGCAACCCGAGGCAGTCAGTTTTCTACTGGACACAACATGCTTTCAACTATGTAACTGCCCGAATTCTGATTCATGCAGTACGAACAATATTTCAAGGTTCTTTAACGTGTGTGTGTGTGTGTGTGTGTGTGTGTGTGTGTGTGTGTGTGTGTGTGTGTGTGTGTGTGTGTGTGTGTGTGTGAGTGTGTGTGTGTGTGTGTGTCTGTGTTTTGTGTGCATGTTTTTGTGCGTGTGCATGTGTGCCAAGGCCCAGCACAATTTGGACTCCTACCCCACCAGACTCTCCCAAAACATCGAAAAGATTCTGAGGAGGCCAGCCAAGTATGCCTCAACATGAATGACATGTTTGAAACACTGTTTGAACGCTGAAAACACTGAAGGTTTTCAAATGGGCTCCCGTGACAAGCAGCATACTAAAAGACAAAAAACACTGGAGTGACTGGAAGATTTACCTGAACTGTCGTTGGATTGATTTATGGCATGGTCATCTCTTTCCGCAGCGAGTAACTCAATCCAGCTGTTTCGGTGACAAAGCCATTACTGTCATCAATAGGGTGATTTGTACAATAGAGCTACCTGGATGGTCAGAGCAGGCACTACCATTGAACATCACTGAAGCAATTCAGCAGCAGTGCAGTGTCTCCTCTGTGTAAGGCTGCACCACAGACCACGACAACATGACACAGATAACTATGGATTGTGACATGATGTCCCTGAGTAAGGCTGCATATGGGTAACGAAGAAGTATTTTACAAAGGATGGAAATCACACAGCCTGATGGCTGTATGCGGCAGTGAACTGTCAGCTGTCCAAAGGTGTGGGTACGGCATCATGCAACATGCATCCCTCTCCTACTGCCACCTACTTCCCTGAACTAAATAAGGCACCCATTAACTGGGTGGACTGTGAAGGGTTTTATAGAGATAAAAAAAAAACCCATCCCATAGTTGATTCAAAGTCATGATTATCTACTTTCACTGCAAAAGACTCTGACCATTTGACCACAATTCCCTCTTTAAAAAAAAAAAAAAAAAAAAAAAAAGAAAAAAGAAAAATAGGGAAAAAAAAAAAATGTTTGGCATAGAAGCGAATCACTCAAGACTCTCACTCTCTGAGAAAGAACTTAGAAGATCAGGCAAGTCAGAAGAAGATTCCCCATTTACTGTTATGATTTGAAACTCATCAGTTGCTCTCTTAGTTCCCCACCCACTCTCATTCAATGACTGCAGAGAACAGCACAATGTCAGTGAAACTAGCAGCTTCACAGTCCAATAAATGTTTGCCTTTAATGCTATATGACGTTAAACTTTTTGCAACAGAAAAAAAAACTTCACTGTTTTATATTCCTTGAATAGTTGGGGTAAACGTATCAAAAGTCTAGAAAAAATAGGTGAAAATGAATGTATGGTGGTTGCCTAAAGATGGTACCCCATCGTAGCTTCCGCCACCATGAGAAAAAATACCATGTGTATTTGAAAAGTGTATCTGGACTGTTTGTGATGTCTGAATCAATTTAAATTTTTAAGCAAAAGCACACAATGCCAGAGGAAAGAGTAACATTTCAAAAGTCCTGCATAAATCATCAAACACAGATAAACAAGACAACTATTAAAGCAGTTTAGTAGAATGATACTTTTTTTCAATTTAACATGAAACATGCATAACAAGCCTATATTTCAGAATGTAGAATGATAATCCTTCACGTTAAATTCTTTCGAGTCTAACACACTCAATGTCTTTAAAATCACTCACTTCTCTTGAAAAATTTCATCACAGCCCATGGCAGAACATCATGGAACGAAGTTCCCAATGAATCATAGAATCAGAACTGTATTGTATAGTGCTTATGTCGCGTCAAATATCATTCAGGTCTCAACAGTTAATAAGAAGGTACTTCATAGTTACAGGTTCATCACATGGAATGTGCTTAGGAGCTTCTTCACCTTTCAAAAAATAAGAATGAGTGATACAGTGTAGCACATCTGAAACTGCTGTGAAGTATCTGATTTACCATTGTCCACACATGATGATCGTATCAGCATTCCTGTTCAGATTCCCACTCTTCAAAATCGATCATGCACATCGAGATGAAACAGGCCTCTCCTCTCCAATGGCTGCAGCTTATGGAACAAACTAATCCATGTTTTCTACAGGAGCATGCTGCAGTTCCACAACCAGCTTTACAGTTACAGCAAACAACATGTAGGAGCTCATCAGGCACTACAGTTTGTCTGTGTATGATGGAAGGAGCATCCCTTGGTTTTTCCCCTACCCCAGTCTTGTGGGTCCCACTGTATAGGGCAATCGTCAAGGTGTGTCCATATCTGAACCTGAAGAACCTGAAGGTATTTTGCAGCTGATAAAGTTGGTGGCAAGACGCTTGGGTGTGTCGATTTGCTTGCTGTAGAAATCCTTTGGATGTACTTCACAAATCGTAGCTCATCCAGAGTGTCATTCTCTTCACCACTGTATAGAGAAACAATGGCTCTTTCTCCAGCTTCTGCCACCTGCTCGTGTGTGTACTTTCAGCCCTTGCAAAGACGTCTGCTTGTTGTCTGAAGTGATCAGATTCAAGTTTTTTCAGCGACTGACTTTTGCCAAAGGAAAATATGCGGCTTGTTGTGTCACAGCCACTGATGGTGTGAACAAACAAAAGTCTGTCACAGACATCTGATCTAAGAATCTGCTGTCCTTTCTCTATATTCCATATCTTGGTTTGTTTCACGCTAGTCATTTTTCCAGGAAGAAAGAAGATGCTGCTATGCTCCTGCGTTGTGTGATGCAAAAGCAGCACAAGGATACGATATATATCTGTGTCTCTCCTACAAGTGCTACAGTTCCAGTCCTTGCATTGTTGAGTGTCTGTTGAACGATCTGGCTGTCTGCATCATCTGTTGTATGGACAGTGTGAAATCCATGCTTAGACAAAGCATCGCTCAACAGATTGATGAAATGCTGTTTGTTCTGCTTGTTGGAGAGAAGCGTTTCTTTGTGTCACACAATGTCATGTTGCCACTAAAACACACCTCTATGCCTTGATGTCCACGCCTTCGCAACTGAGTGGCATCTTTGACTGTGCAGCTGCTGTTGTATCCATCAAAGACAATGGTAGCTTGCCCATAGTTGAGTGCAACAAACTCTGATTATGCATCTGCCAGTTCCTTATAAGTTGATCCACGCTGCCATGGAAGTCTGCTCAAGAGAGAACAACCATCCAACACAAAGCAAACTGGATCTTGAGGAAAGGTGTATTCTGCACATCATTTGGAAGCAGAGACCGAATGTAGTTTGCAAGAGATGACTTTCTTTCCTTCTCTTCTCTCATCAGTCCTGAAGTATCAAACAATGAAGTAGGGACATTGGTCGGTTCATATTGAAACAGGGAAGATAAGTTTTCAGGCGAGGTCTGTGCAACTGTCAATAATCTTTGGAAAAGGAGCAACGGATCAACATTGACATGTTCTTCTCTGGCCTTTGCGGTATTCTTTGTTGAAAGTGTGACCACCACATCTTTCTTCTGTATTTTAGCATCAAGTATAAACTTTCTAGTCATGCTTTGCAGTATCTGTTCACCAATTTCTTTGGCAGAATCAATGTTGACGTTGACCTCAGGATCTGCATTTCTTTCATTTGCTATGTTTAGCGAACAGCTCGTTGTTGTGAAACGGTTCCTCGCCAGCAAAAAAGACAACAGGATTTTTGTATCTGCATGATCCCGTCTCATTCTTGCTTCTGCCGACTCCTCCTGCTTGTCAGTGGATGAGGAAGACACTCCTGTCAGTGACTGCATGGCCGTATTGACCTGAACATATGCTGGCGTGGAAAGAAGCCACACAGTGCATTGGTTTTCCTTCAATCCTGTACCTCTTGTCAATCCACTACTTGTCTTCAAGGATTTCATTTCAGACTTGTTCAATCAGGATATCGTTGGCAGACCTGCCCAGAAGCAGTCACTTCGCCTGAAGATAATGTGGCCTGCTTCAAAACTTTGGTAAACATCTGGATTGCTGTCTTTCAGCTCCGTCACCTGTTTGGAGATAAAAAGTCTTGCAGATTTTGCATAGTGGTGATGACCAGCAGCAGCAAAGAACAGCAGCATACTTGCAACTGCTTGCAAATGTAAGCTGAAATTTCCAGTTCTCTCAGGTCTGATACTCACCCGAGAGATTTCTATCATTTTCAAGTACAAGAACCAGAGACGACTTTTTCTACTGTTGGATAACAAAGACTTGTATGCATTAAGGTTTTAGTATACATGTTCATTCTATCATTACATAGATCATGTTAATACACTGTAACATTCTGCTGCAAAAACTTTTAACCCTCATGAAAAGAATTTACTGGACTGTCACCTGATTGTCACGTCGCTGCCACTCCTCCCAGTCATCAGCACTGACAGGTTTCATGCCCTGTCCCGTACCTCCAGGTTGTTTTTGTTGCTTTGGGCCGGGACGTCCAGTTCCAAAGGCCATGCTTCTTAAAGCCTGTGGCCACACAGTATCACAATGCAGTCTGTCATCAGCATACTTATATGAACAATAATTTAAAATGCAGCTGTTGGTAAAAATGCAGTCTGACTCTCACCTCATGACGAGCTCCTTACAATACAGAATACATGTCACTCATGCACTACACTCCCCCAGATCATGTTTCATGTGTTGATAGTGAAACTAAAGCCTGGAGATACATTCACTTTCAATTATTTCAATAATTACATCTGCTTCTGAATTGCTCGAAATCAGGACTCTCAACTTCAAGTCAAGAGGTTTTTTTTTTTGTAAACCAACCATTCTGAAAACCGCCTTGTTTCATCACCAGTTTCTTAAGGCAAATCTGACTAGTAATCAGTTCAAAGATTGAGTTCTGGAGCATACTAATTTCCAAAAACTGCTACCATTAATGATAATGCTGGCAAATCAAGAGCAGGATTTTCTGAAAAACTGTACAAATTACATATTATTCAAACAGAGAGGTGTGAGAGATAAATGGATAATTGATATCACATACACATACACGCAACACCCACACCCACACAACATGCATGCACACAGGCATAAACACAAACATGCACACACATGTGCATAAGAACTGTCTATGACATTTACAGAGTGTTTAGATGGGAATTACACAACTTTAATCTAATAATCAGCTTTTGTCTCTCTTGATTGTTTAAAGCCAGTTTCTTAATGTATATCAATGATGTATGAAGCAACACCACATTTTCTTGTCATCAGAAGAATCAGCAGTAAGTAAAACCTGAATACAACCCTAACCTTTCTTTATTTTAGCACCTGGCGGCTACAGGCTAAAGTAAAATTTAAAAAAATGGCATCTTCTCCATAAGGTTGGGTAATATATTTCTTTAGAATGTCATTGTTTTATTTCACTACATTCACTGTTTTCATTGCTAACGCTATCCCTGAACTTGAAGTTATGAATCTCTCAAAAAGTTTTCATTATGATGCATATTGCTTCTCATGACACACACAAAATACTCTTTTAATAAAAAAAAAAAAAAAAAAAAAAAAAGAAGAAGAAAAAAACTGCGCTTCAAGCATCAGTCGACTCCTTAAAACTGAAAAATAGCAGCCACTTAACCGACTTTAAATCAGCAGTGTTCAAAACCACTTCAGATGAAAGTTTGCTGCATTAAATTGCAAATCATTTAGTGGGTTTTCAATATCAGTGTAAAACTGAACATGATGCTGTCCAGTTCTTAATACAGCCAAATACAGCCCTGGTTTCCTCCTGATGTAGACTTTGAAACATAAATATGAATTAAAGTTATGTTTGATAATTTCCAAGGAAATGTCTCGTGAACATGATGCTGTCCATTTCTTAATACAGCCAAACACAGCCCTGGTTCTCCTGATTCTAGACTTTGAAACATAAATATGAATAAAAGTTATATGTTTGATAATTTCCAAGGAAATGGCTGGTTTTCTCTTTTCCAACTTCTAATGCTATATCCACAGCAACAAACTGTGAATTCTTTCTCCAATTCAAACTCACACATACACATGAATACACACACATGCACATGCCTGCACACACACACACACACACACACACACACACACACACACACACACACACACACACACACTCACACACACACACACACACACAAAACCCTGTTCTTTAAGAGATTAACCATTGCTGCCATGACCACACACACACACACACACACACACACACACACACACACACAAATGCAAGAGTGAGTGTGTGTGCAAGAGACACAGAAAACCAAGATATATGAATTCATCATGAGACCGTGATCAAGGTTTTTCAGAAAGTCAAGTATCACTACATGCGCTTGCTGAACTTTACTAAATTAAGTCATGAGTTGTTGTTGCCTGAAACTGCATGTTGCAAGAGTCGTGAGAACACAAACCATGGTTGAGAAATTTAAGCATATTCTGGGTTTCTTCATGCCGGCGGATGTGGCAGCATATCACATACTCAAGGATATATCAGGGGACACATAGATGAGGGAATAAAGGCTGCAGTTTTCAGCAAACAACACTTTGCCTTTTTCTACTCAGGCAGAAATGTTTGCAGGAAGCCAATCACTGGTCAGAACATCTGCATGCACTGAATTCCAATGAATGGCTATCTGATCTGGGACAATATCTGCACAGGTCTTGAGTACTGTGTTTGGGATGAAACATAATTTACTCCATCCTGTTTGCTTTCCAATAACATGAAAATTCTAGTTGAAACAAAAAATGTTCTAAAGAAATGTATGTAGGTAAATAAACGCACAGGTTGGCATATATTCTCAGTAATTTGGTAATTACATGGAAAGACACTCTCTTTCATTATCATACATGTTCTAGAACAGTTCTGAATCAGGCTGCTAAAGAACTAAAGCCAGTATTTTAGTAAAATAGATTTATTCAACAAAAAAACCAAAAAAATGGAATGGACATTCTGGTAGATTTGTTGTAGGCTAACAAAAGATCTAAGGGGGCAATGGAATTATGGTGGAATGCTAAACTGGCTAAAGACTGAACTAAACACACAGGATTGTGATGATACCCATATTGCTTACTGTCATGTTGTAAGTGTCAGGATGTGACTAGTGCATAGGGGTTGAAATCATTTTGTCCAAATCATGGCCAAATACCGAAGCAGACGAACGGTGAACCCCATGGAATGGAAAGTATCTGTGGACAACTTGGTCAGAGGATACCAAGAGTCACAATTCATTATCAACAAAGCACTCGCTGGCGTTCCAAGAAAGAATCGTCATCACAAAGTTCATACCTCATCGTCTTCCTTGGTCTTCTTTTTGTTCTTTTTCTTGGCCGCTGAATTTGACTGGTTCCGATTGGAGGCGGCACCTTTCTTAATGGCGCTTTCGTCTTCATCATCATCAATTTTAAGCGCAGCAAAACGATTAGTCGCAAACATCTTGCACAACTGCCCCTTTACGATCGTCACCGAGTTGACTATTGTTGGTTCAAGAGTTAAATTTGCTGATTTCAAGAACTATTACTCTCACATCTTCTCTCTCTAAAAGAGCCGGCCACACACCACAAAAATAAGAATCCGCGTCACGTAGCTGTAACCAATGCAAGCGTTTTGAGACACGGCATGACATTCAGCGAAATATTAAAATCAAACTGAACATAAATCAAATGAACAGCCCGCCAAAACAATGTTTCCACTTAGGCCTATTTTCAAGGAGTTCCAGTGATGACATCATTCACAATCTAGGAAATAAATGAAGTATCCCATAACTTACTGTGACGTCAAGCCTTGGAGCCTTCCTGTGACCCTAGGGCTGTTATACTAGCACCGGCACTGAGTAGGTGTCAGTACATCTGGAATTTCAGGACAGCGGTCATGAGCGACAGAGGAAGGTGTGGGGTGGGGAGAAGGGAAAGATGAGTTAAGGTAACAAGTGCAGTTGTGTGCAGGCGCAACACTCGGTGCAACTAAATTGCTAATTCAAGTGTGGTTGGAAGATTTCATCCAACACACACACACACACACACACACACACACACACACACACACACACACACACACTGAGGCATAATTTCAAGTTTAGTCGCAAATAATATTCACATGCACACCATCTTACACAAAAATTATTTCTCAAAGTCAAAGTGTACAACAAAAAAGAAAGCGTGCTTTACCGTCATGACCATATGCTGTCCATAAACAATAGCCTAAGCAGAATAATGAGTGAAGAATGTGCAATGTAAGGCAAATTTGGACAACTTAGGAATTACACCACATGTTACAGAAATTACGTGCTGTGTTGTGTGTGACGACGCCCTAATGCATTTGGTAAATGTCCTAAAGGGGTCAGCATGGAGTGTGAATTATACTGTAAATGTAGGTGCTCTGGCGCCAAGCACATGCTGAATCCATACCAAGCGTTTGCTGCAGAGTGAGCGGCCCATCTTTTTGACAGCTGGCTTTCCCCCCAACAGTCCCATTGCTTTCATTCTAATTTGTCTGTTTGGAACCACCTAACATGTAAGCTTATCTTGGTGGGCATATGGAAGAAAAAAATGAGAACCAACTTAAAGATACATTAAAAGCTTTGAACTATTCCGCCTTGCCTGTCTATAAATATCTAATTATTAATCAAGGCCTTAAGTGCATTCCTTTTTGGTGTATAGCCTGCAAAAGATCACTGACTATTTACTGGTAATCTCCCCTGATGCTCGGTTCCTCTCGGTCTTGGGCCTCTAAGCCCAAACAAATCAATGCGCATCAAACAGTATGTGTTCGTGCATTCTTTGCCAATCTGTGTATACCAAACAGAAGTTAAAATGACAAACGTACAGCAATAAGATGTTTCTACACCTACGAACGCTTGATTTTCATTCTGTTTCCGCAAATTGCAAAATATACCCTCCGCTTAGGAAATACGGGTAAAACTTAATTGCCCTACACCCCCCACCCCCCCTCCCCCTGACTCCCATCCTCTCTCCTCTCCATACACGCCCTCTCCCTCCGCGTACCCTCTCTCCTCTCTCTGCTCATACCCTCCCACATACTACTTCATCACCGTAGGCAACAGCAATCATATTGAAATAAATTCAGGCTAGTCAGCCCCAAAGTGTAACGCACACAACAGAGTGCAAGTACACTTTAAAAAAAAAATAAATAAAAACGATGCTAAACAGAAGTAATAAAGAAAAAAGAGGAAAAGAAAAAAGATAAGGTAATATCAATAAATAAACAACGAGCTTGAAATTACTTTTAAACACACACACACACACACACACACACACACACACACACACACACACACACACACACACACACACACACACACACGCGCGCGCACCAACGTTGCTGTTGTTGTTGTTGTTGTTGTTATTGTCACATTTACCTCCGTTTCAGTTTCCCTAGCCAAACCTTTCCTCAAGCGTTTCTCTCCTCCCCCCCCCCCCCCCCCCCCCCCCCCCCCCCCCCCCCCCCCCCCCCTCACCTTCCTGTATTTTTAACTTGAACTTGTTGGAGTGGCGGTAACGCGGCCGGACAGACTGATTTCTCAGATTTCTCATATTGTTGTTATTTTTTCTCTTATTACGTGTTTTCATATAAAATCATTGAGTTGGGCCAATAACTTTGGCTCAGAGCTTGGTCAGCCACAGCTAGAAATGACCTTTCATCCCCATTACTTTTAACATACACTCAAGTTCCCTTTGTGTGTGTTCTCTCACCCCCTATCGCTGTTGTGATGCTTTATTAGTGGATGAGAATTTTAGAACATCATTTGTCTGTGTCTTATGCGATTTTTTGTTTGTTTGTTTGTTTGTTTGTTTGTTGTTGTTGCTTGTTTTTTATGGACGTTCTGACACAGTTCTTTGCTACCTTTCCTGTACATCTCCACCTGCTTCCTTACACTCCTTCCCCCTCACCCATACACACAATGCCTCTCCCCCCAGCGTATCACTAATGCTCGAAGAGATCCACCTAAAATTTTACTCTTTAGCTGTCCCCCTGCACCCTTCCTCCCCATTTTTTTCTCTCTCCCCTGTCCCGCTAGCTGTTTCTGAATTACCATCGCTTCCCCACTCTTGTTGCAGACATTGTCGTTCTTCTGCAGGGTGTTTCTGAATTACCGCCATTTCCCCACTTTTGTAGAACACATTGTCATTCTTCTACAGGGTGTTTCTAAATGACCACCACTTCCCCACTCTTGTTGCCGATATTGTCATTATCCTACAGGGTGTTTCTGAAATACTATCATTTCCCGACTCTTGTTGTAGACACTGTCATTCTCCTGCAGGGTAGTTATAAAATACTGTCACTTCCCCACTCTTTTAGTACACATTGTCATTCTCATGCTGGCTGTAACTTTCCCACTCTTGTAGTAGACACTGTCATTTTCCTGCTAGCTGTTTCTCAGTTACCATCACTTACCTGTACTTGTTGTAGACACTGTTATTCCCCTGCTCTCTGTTTCTCAATTACCATCACTTCCCTATTCTTGTTGTAGATGTTGTCATTCTCCTGCTACTGTTTCTCAATCACCATCACTTCCCTATGCTAGTTTGCAGAAACTTCATTCTCCTGCTAGCTGTTTCTCAATTACCATCACTTCCCTATGCTAGTTGCAGAAACTTCATTCTCCTGCTAGCTGTTTCTCAATTACCATCACTTCCCTAAGCTAGCTGTAGCGACTTCATTCTTTCGCAATTACCATCACTTCCCTATGCTAGATGCAGAAACTTCATTCTCCTGCTAGCTGTTTCTCAATTACCATCACTTCCCTATTCTTGTTGTAGATGTTGTCATTCTCCTGCTACTGTTTCTCAATTACCGTCACTTCCCTATGCTAGATGCAGAAACTTCATTCTCCTGCTAGCTGTTTCTCAGTTACCATCACTTCCCTATAGATAATAGTTGCAGACACTTCATTCTTCTCTAGCTGTTTCTCATTTACCATCACTTCCCTATAGATAATAGTTGCAGACACTTCATTCTTCTCTAGATGTTTCTCATTTACCATCACTTCCCTATAATAATAGTTGCAGACACTTCATTCTTCTCTAGATGTTTCTCAATTACCATCAATTCCCTATAGATAATAGTTGCAGACACTTCATTCTTCTCTAGATGTTTCTCAATTACCATCACTTCCCTATAGATGTTAATTGCAGAGACTCCATTCTTCTCTAGCTGTTTTTCAATTACCATCACTTCTCTGCGCTAGTTGCAGCGACTTCATTCTCCTGCTCTCTGTTTCTCAATTACCATCACTACCCTAGGCGTGTTGTAGAGACTTCATTCTCCTGCTCTCTGTTTCTCAATTACCATCACTACCCTAGGCGTGTTTGTAGAGACTTCATTCTCCTGCTCTCTGTTTCTCAATTACCATCACTACCCTAGGCGTGTTGTAGAGACTTCATTCTCCTGCTCTCTGTTTCTCAATTACCATCACTACCCTAGGCGTGTTGTAGAGACTTCATTCTCCTGCTCTCTGTTTCTCAATTACCATCACTTCCCTAGGCGTGTTGTAGAGACTTCATTTCTCCAGCTAGCTGTGGATCTGGCCGCCAGTGCTGTGTTGCATATTTCTGATGGCTTCTTTTTGAGAAGTGTAAAGAAGATATGTGTGTCAGAAATTCCCCTGTCTCAGTGTGTTGTATTATGTGGTAGTTAAAGTCTTACTGCGCTCTCTGTTCTGTGTGTTATTCGCATTTTTGCTTTTTATCAATGACACCAAGGTCTGTTTCACTTTTGCTTTATAAATGCTCGTCAGCGTTACCATATTCTAGAAAATGATTATTATATAGGTACATAACACACACACACACACACACACACACACACACACACACACACACACACACACACGCACACACACACACACACACACACACACAGAGCAGACACAGACAGACAGACAGAGAGAAGAAGAAGAAGAAGAAGAAGAAGAAGAAGAAGAAGAAGAAGTAGTAGAAGAAGAAGAAGAAGAAGAAGAAGAAGAAGAAGAAAAGAAAAAGAAGAAGAAGAAGATAGCAACCAAAAGGAGCAGCACAAAGAGAAAACTGAAAACAAGAACAAGAACAGAAGTGTAAGAAAAATTCATTCGTTTATTTCATTATCCGGTAAGCATGGGTCATTCATTCATTATCTTGTGACTAAAGGCCACGACTACAGGCCATTCAGCTCTGTAACTGTACTTCATAGGTTCATCATCCCTTGACTATAAATCTTTTATTCATTATCCCGTGACTAAAGTACTCTATTTATTATCCTGTGACTGTAGAATCCATCGCTGTAGTAGGTAATCCATTTATTATTCCGCAAAAGTAGCTCAGTCATTTGCAAGTGTCCATCGGTTGTCGGTTATTCATTTATACCACACGACTATAGGATATTCATTTATTATCCCGCGGCTATAAGTTATTTATTCATATCTAATGCCAACAAGTCATTTATTGATTTTCTCGTGATTGTAGGTCATTTACTTATTATCCCTGTGACCATAGTTATTCATTCAATATCCTGTGACTGTGGACAGTTTATTCATTATCCAGTATTTATATGTCGTTCATATACACAGTGACTGCGGTCATTTATTCATGATCCCATGATCACAGGTTATTAATTCACTGTCCAGTTAGTATTCTTCATTTATTCATTTTACCATGATTCTGATACATTTTGTTTGAGCATCATTGAAAGAGTCATGTTAAAATTGAAGACATTATGTTGTTAACGCGCGCCTGAACGTGCATGCATGTGCATGTGTGGATGCATAGATGTGTGTGGTGTTTTGTTGTGTGCACACGCGCAGGTGCGTGCGTGTGTGCATACATATGTGTGTGTGTGTGTGTGTGTGTGTGTGTGTGTGTGTGTGTGTGTGTGTGTGTGTGTGTGTGCGTGTATGTGTGTGTGTGTGTGTTCTCAAACGTGCACGTGTCACGCTTTCTTAAAGAAATGTATGAAGAAAAGAACAATTTCCTTCTCGTTCAACAAGATCTTTATTGAAAAAAAAAAATCAGACAAAAAAAAACAAACTTTTGATTTATGAGGATTGTATCTTGTTTTCCTTTTTAAAAGTGATGTCTGGTGAATGGAAACATTTTGTCACTTAAGCAGAATAAGCAACAGCAGAGGAGTGTCTGTGGTATGACATTTTACAGTGAATGTATGCACTTGCGCTGTTATCAAACATGACGGAAATCTTCATCATTCTAAATTCTCAGAGAGAGAGAGAGAGAGACTACTACCACTTGAACGCATTTCGTGACTTAATTTTATGATTTTTTTTGTGAACGAAAACCTCAACTACTAACTGTCATTTGCTTGAATGGAAAATAAATCACTATAATCATTCAGCTATCGACACGATTGCTATTCAAATAAATGTACAGTTTGACTGTAAATAAACAAATGTGGCCTACACGTTCAGCATCGATGGCATAAATTAACACAGTTCATGTCCAGTCAAAAGTCTAGAAACTAGTCACGTGATGGAACAGACGATTTGGTTCAACCTGATGCATGCGGATCAAATCGCTCACGCTTCTCACAGCAGTGACTACAGAAATGATATCGCACATCACTATACCTTTTTTCGTCTGTAAGAAAATCGGAGTAAATGCACTATCTCTGCAAGACTGGCAGTTATATGCCGATTCTGTTCGCACAACTCTGACCGACCTAGCACGCGAATTAAATTTTGATTTCTCACAAAGATGGCGTTGACAGAATCGAGAAATGGCGTGGATGGAATCGAGAGACATTCTGAACAAGGGAAGAACTTGAGGAAGTAAAAATCAGCTGTGGTCTCCTTTTCGTTTTCACCGAATTTTACAAAATGATATCCAGCAAGTTTTGAGAGTGTGCGTAGACCGCTTCAAGTCAAATGTCTTACGGACAAGTTATTTTCCGACTGGCTGACTTTCGTCATCGTTGAAGTCGCCGATATCAAAAAACATCTTGAAAGTATTAAAGGTATAGATATATGGGCGTGAACTTCATCCGATGATGTAAATCTGAAGCATACAGGCTAACTACAAACACGGCCAATGTACAGTAACCGTTCGCGTGGGATTTCGACACTTCCGGTCATGCATCTCGCTTTTTTCTGATATATCTGACTGTGTTTTTAAAACCCGTTAAGTGAAACATGCAATACATACAGAAAACGACACTACCAAAAGATGAGCAGAGAGGAAACACACGACAAGACAGTTGCAAAGTGAGGCGTCTACAGGCGGAAATCTTAAAAATCTTACAAATTTGAATAATACATCCGCCGAACATGAACAAACGAACCACAAGACAAAGCACGACGCGTTCTTACTCCTTAGGTCTTCTTCACGCAAGATAAACAACACTCAGGAAAATGAAGAACGAGCTGTCACTTATCTCATCAAATTTAAGAACTCGTTCTTCATTTTCGTTGTTCTGAGTTTTGTTTATCTTGCCCTGAAGAAGACCGACAAGGTCGAAACGCGTCATGTTTTGTCTTGTGATTCGTTTGTTCATGTTTTTCGGGTGTATTGTTTAAACTTTTTAAGATACGATAAAACAGTTAAGCAAATACAGATTTTTTTTTCAATTACTATACTCATTCGAAATGTTCTACAGGGACTTCTGACAGAATCTAGAGCTGCCAATGACGCCTGCGGCATGCAACAGTCAGGAGAAGACACACTGGCAGTGGTTGGCCACCATGGCGGGCACAAACAGGCTGCTGGTGGGGTTGACGATGGTTTGTCCGCCATTGTCATCATCATCGTCATCGCCGCTGTCATCGTCACTGATATTGGGTGCCAGAGGAGCTCCACGAACCAGCAGCCACTGTATCCTGAAGAACGTGACGCAGGTACCGCCCAGCACGCACGGCCCGCCTTCCCTATCAGACAGTGCAGCATACCGTTGAATGTCCATTGCACCCCCCACCCCCACCCCACCCCATCTCCCACTTCCCCTTCCCTTCATTTTCCACCCTCCCCTCCCCCCCCCCCCCCCCCCCCCCCCACTCCCAAAGCTCATCATATATCACTCCTCTCCCTCTTTCTCCTTAACACACACATATACATGCGGGCGCGCGCGTGTATACACACACACACACACACGCACGCACGCACGCACGCACGCACGCACGCACGCACGCACACACACACACACACACACACACACACACACACACACACACACCACCACCACCACCACCACCACACCACAATAAAAACAACAACAATGACAAAACACTGTTTTTTTTTTAAGAAAACATTGACTTTTTTTTTTTTTTTAGCTCAACTGCGCTGACAGAATGTCAACATTCTTCTTTAAATTTGATTTTGCGCAAAAAAAAAAAAAAAAAAAAAAAAAAAGCCTGTGCTGGGAAACATGATTTGCAATATTTACACTTACTTAGAACCACAATTTTTTTTTTGTTTTTGTTTTTTGTTTTTTTTTTTTTTTCCAGAAACTAGCGGGTATTTTCCCACCATACTGCACCCAAGAGTCAGACAGTGTTTTGATCATAGTTTAGCAGCAGCGAAAGACAATCAACTCTAACTATGACTGCTTAGCGTGCATTTTCAAGTGGCTGTGAGTCGCGCAAAACAATCAACGTTTTAAGTTATCTACGTTTACACTTAATCTTGCCAGTGACGACAGTAATTGCTTGATTTCGGAAACCACTATGAATGAGCATCCCGCTCCACTAATTTCCCAGTATTGCTGACTGTCACACGAAACCATTAAACATATATATATATATATATATATATATATATATATATATATATATATATATATATATATATATGCAGAGCGTAAGGAGGACATTCCAGCTAAGGTCACTTCGAGATAAGGCATAGAGAGCCACAGAATTTAAGATTTTTTTTCATGATGATCAATGAGAATGAGAATGATGATGTGATTTGTATTTCATTGTACTCCACGCATCCTCTCAGTAGCAGAAAAAACCTTCAAGGACAGCTTGACAGCAGGTCTTTAGAGAGGCACCCCCTCAGACAGGTGCTTGGCCCTGAACTCCTCACATTCTAACAGTGCCGGCCCACATCCATGTCATGACATCGAGATGCCCTTTTCCTGTCAGGAATATCATTTTTTTTGGCACGGCTGGGATTCGACCCCGCACCCTCTGTGTGACTGCTCGTCTTAAGGTTTGCCTTTATGGACGGATGTCTTACCCACATCGGTATCAAACAGCTGTTCTAAGTTGGGAATTTAAGACATTTAAAGTTCTGTTTTCATCCTCCTCGATTGCATACATCTTGAAACTCTTCAGCTGTCTCTTCCATTGGCTTTCGGGTCCTTGTACTAATCCTCAGAGATCGAGAGCTCATGAGATCAAAGGCTGATAAACCTACAAACTCCCTCGCTCGGACCTCTCTGGCGGGGACTTTGCTTCGGAATCCAGGTTCCCTTGAGTTGCTGGCTACAGTGACATTTCTCGGTCTTGAGGGTTTGAGCTTCCTCTGTTCTTCATATAGCACAGCGAATTCAATCAGAATTACTTCAATCGGAATGACCCTGTGTGGAGTACTATATCCGGTCTCATGTCACGCTTCTGGATTCCTGATGACCCCCTGATTTTTTGTTGTTGTTGTCATTCTGGGTCTACTATGCATACATCATCGACTTCATCTCGGAAACCCGTTTCCGTGCTCTTGATGTCACAGATGTCCCAGACAATTATTTGTGGCATCCTGTTGTGTATTCGGTCGTTGCTGAAGCTTCTGATGACGAAGCGCCCCTCTGGCAGTGTTAACCAGTTGTACGATCTCTTTGGTTGAGCCTCCATGTGTACCTTCCCTGGTTTAGCGCTGCTTTGCATGAAATCAGGACATGTTCCACTGTTTGCCTTGACAGAGTGGAAAAGTGAGGTCGTCTGATATTCATCATTTCGAACAGGTCTGAATTCAATGGAGGAGTCATATACAGATCTGAGGATGAAGCTGATCCTGAGAGGAGCGGTGTGCCATACTTCACTTCGCTGAGACTTCTTCGGAATGCGTTCTCTCACAGTGTCCATTGCCTTTGCTGGCCTCACTGACTGCCTTCTGGCTTCTCTTGGCGTCCTCTTCTTTCTGCAACTCTCGTATTGCCAGCTCTCTCTTTGGTTACGCTACAAATTCATTTATGTTGATCCAAGTCCCTGTGTATTGGCTTGTGTATCTGATTTTTCTGATCTTGAAGTTTTGATTTTCCTTGTCCAATGCCTCTTGAGAGCTTTTATTTGCAGCCAGTCTTCACCTTGGGCTGGACTGTTCTCACAGCTTTGTCTCCCGAGTCTTCAAGCATGGTCAGTAAGTTGGCTTTTCCCACTTTGTATTCCTCGCGGATGGATTTCAGGAGCGATTTCAGCTTTGCTTGAAGACAGTAGAGCGCAACGTCAGAGAGACCATATGGGACACCAGGCCTTTCCCCGAGTAGTATCTGTTGGTTTTGTTTCCATTACTTTGACTCTGCCAGTGTTGATATCGTCCATAAGTAAAGACCAGAGGTTTGGGATCACATGAACTGCAGACACCAGACCTTGTATTTGCCAGGAAGGCCCCCACTCATCTGTTGTTTGCAGGCTTTTTTTTCTGACATTTGCTTGGTCTCCTTTACCCTCTCATGTCTTTTGAGGAGTCACCAAATCACCTTCAAAGGTTCTTGATTGGTTCTTTTGTCACTGTGTTGTAATGGCTTCGTCAGCAGTACTGAACGGAATCGTGTCAGCGACTTTTCCTTTTCCACAGGGAGAAGCTTCATGATTTGTTTGGTTTTAAACTTATCTTGAAGAATGAATTCTTGTGTCAATTATTGAGAAAGGCACATGCAGTACTGGCCAGAGATGTAAGCAACGCTTTCAGAGACGCATCCATTGAGTGAATGGCACTCGATCTACACACACTGCCGGCTGGGAGGAACCCACCGAGTCGACGAATCCTGGATATAAAAGACCTCTCATGGATACAGAAACCACGTCGTCACAGCCTGCAAGCGCTTAATGCTCGTGCAAAAGTGCTATTAAACGCCCCCGTCCCCCCCCCCCCCCCCCCCCCCCCACACACACACCCACCCCCCAAGCAAGAAAAGCATCAACCAACTGACCATGAAGGAATTTTACCCCCCGGAAAAAAAAATTGCAGCACCGAGTTTTCAAGTGTGACAGAGATAGATGGGGAGGAGAAACGGCGTGGAAGACTATCGTTGAGACTTCGCTTATTCGGGAAATCATTATAAATCTATCGTTTTGATGGATTTCTGTACTGGGGAAAAGCTGGGGGTCAACCAGCACAAAACAGTACGTCAGGGGAGGAGGGGGGGGGGGGGGGGGGGGGGGGGGGGGGGGGGGGAGGGAGGGGGAGGGGGGGGGGGGGGGGGAGCTGATGACGTAGTCAGCAACTGTTTCTAATGTACACGAATTGCGCTTGCTCTCATGGACGGCCCCCTCTTCCCTCACCCTAACAACCAGAAAAAAGAAGCAACCGTCAGACTCTCACCTGTCACATCGACCAGTGTGCACGAGCTGTGACGAAGTGGCAAACTGTAGGACTTGATGACGTAGTCCGGTGAATATTGACGTCACAGTTTGTGGGATCTCCACATCCATGATTCTGCGAACACACAGACATTGGAAAAGACATTAATCATTTTTATTACCCTTATATTCATGCATTCGTTTTGTCGATTTATTTTTATTCTCTGATTTAGTTTTTTGTTCATCACGTACTACATACATGAAAGTTATAGTTCTCCTGACAGTCCTTGTGTGGTTCAACGACGTGTCGGAGATGGGTCTGAGAGTACGACATGGGACCGAGCGAGTCACTATTCGGATAACCTGTACTTTTGTTCTCTGCAGCCTCCGTCAGACACACTGTGTAAATGCACCCTGTGTCTGGATAAACTGGTGTGAAAACTCCTGTTTAAAAGAGGTTCGAGTAAAAAGAGACACGACATATCAAGACACAAACGATGACAGCACGCGAGACATACATTTTTACATCACAGGAAGATAGATGATCACGGCATATTAGGACACGTACAATCTCTGCACAGCAAGACCCATCTTATCACTACACAGCAAGACAAATCATCACAGCACACGAAAACACAGCATGGCAAGAAAACAGGTTTTCACAGAACTGCAAGACAAAGATTATCACAGCGCACCAGAAAAAAGGTTATCAAAACATGCTGCAAGAAAACAGGTCTTCACAGAACAGGAAGACAAAGACTTCACAGCACAACAAAGCACGTTACAGTACAGCAAGACAAAGATTACAACAGCGCAGCAAGATATAGATTATAGCAGCCTATCGAGACAGATTATCACAGCATATCAAGACAGATTGTCACAGCGTATAAAGAGATATTCATTTGACACACAGATAACCACAGAACTTAGGTAGAAAATCACAACTGAGTACGGAATGATTTATCAAAGCACGTTGCAATATGAGAGATAACACTACAGCACACTGCCCCCCCCCCCCCCCCCCCCCCCCCCCCCCCCCCCCCCCCCCCCCCCCCCCCCCCCCTCCAGCACAGAATGGCAGCACTAACAGGACAGTACACCCTGCAGCACTCACGTTGTACAGCAGCCTTGAGCAGAAGTAAGCTGCCCGTTGCTGGACGTGGAATCCTCACTGCAAGGTGCCATCATCCTTTCCTCCGCATAACCAGACGGAAGCCCGCACGGACCTTCCAAAGGAAAAGCCACATCCGATGTTTCTATCCGGAAGATCCTTCAAAGTTCGGTTCATCTGCAGGCTCTGCACTTCATTCTTCGACAGAAACAGTCCGGACGATTTCCACTGTTTCTTGAACCTTTGGCGAGGGTTCTTGCGCATGCGTAGCCTTCTGTAGGCATAGGTGGCTGACGTCATGGCAGGACAGAGCATCATTACGAGTAGCAGCACGGTCAGAAAGTTGGTGACGGTGGCCATCTTGTCACTGGAGGCTGGCTTGGAAATGAGCTTCAAGTGTGGTTGACCTGGAAGAAAAACAATGTGGAACTATACAAGGGAAGAAACAAAACGATACTTTATATAAATTTAATAGAACACACACACACACACACACACACACACACACACACACACACACACACACACACACACACACACACACACCAAACAACAACAACAACAACAAGAACAAAAACCATGTAAACACCAACAGGCCTACAGGTCCTCGGTTAAAGCAGACATAGCAGGAGCTTGCAAACTGAAATGGCTAGCCTGTCACTGACAAATTCAAGGACTAGCAGATACTCTAACTAATGGCAGAGAGAGACAGAGAGAGAGAGAGAGAGAGAGAGAGAGAGAGAGAGAGAGAGAGAGAGAGAGAGAGGCAGACAGACAGACAGAGAGACAGACAGACAGACAGAAAGACAAACAGACAGACAGAGACAGACTGAGTGCTGGGTGCAATCCCACCCTACAGTTCAAACGATATTATAATTATCTAGAAATCCAAAAGATGCGGTTGCAGCTTAAATTAAGAAACATTGCAATATTCAAATATGAAAAGCTGATTTATGAAAGAAGAATGTAAATAATATCTAGCATAGTCAACTCTAATCTTATTCCCGATGGTCCACGATTGTTTTAAAGGGCAGCCTACGTTTATGTCACACGTTTTGGGCTTGAAGTAGCCGTCGTTGATGAAGATCATTCGAAATCTGTGTGATCCTGGTCAGGTCCTCGTTGATGAAAATCGAGGGAGATATGTGTGATCCTGATCAGGTCCTGGTTGATGAAGATTACGGGAGATCTTTATGGTCTCGGTCAGGTCTGTGTTAACGAATATCATGGGTGAGCTGTGTGATTCTGGTCAGCTCCTCGTTGATGAAGATCAAGGGATCTTGGTGATCCTTGCCAGGTCCTCGGTGATGAAGATCATGTGAGATCTGTGAGATCTGTTTGATTCTGGTCAGGTCCTGGTTGAGGAAGATCATGAGGGACCTTGGTGGGGCTCTGGTGCTGACAGATGATCTGGTTCCTGAGGCTGGCTGGAGGGAAAGCTTAGCACCATGAACCAGCCTGGTCACATCAACGTGTCGCAGGCCTTCCATGGCCTGCAGGATGACTGCCAGACGTCAGCTGCACCAGAATGGGCCAACTACCACCCTGCGGTGTCTGCTGTTTCCACACTCTGGCTATGGCCCATGGCATCATCACCAAGTTGAACAACGACAACGACACATTCTTTGCCTTAATCATGTCATCAGTGTTCTCCCCCGCACACATTCCCGAACCCCGTTAGTACACATCACTTCTTCTCTCATACTGCTCTGTAGAGTGGCCTGGTCTTTAGAGTGTCAAAATCTCTGGTCTTTTTCTCTTAGCTTCTACGTGAGGTGTAAGATTTCCTGATCTCTCCTCAACAGCCGATAGCTCCTGTAAACTGGAAATCTCCTTCTGCAGTTCATCTCTGAGTTGTGCGGCTAAGTTGTAGTTAAAAATGTCTATAATGTGGGGGATTGCACAGCGCTGAGAACTATTTTTTCCTTCATCGACAGTTCTGAGAGCGGCGAAGGGGAAGGACGAAG